>OX393576.1:64738109-64977327 GCA_947652605.1 Elmis aenea
AAATGCATGTAATGATAGGTCGGACATTGACAATATATTTCAAAAAACTTACAAATTGCTATTAAATAAATGTAATCAGAGGTCTTTAATGTTTAATAATATCAATAAATAAAACTTTTATATGTTATGTTCAGTAATTATAGGATAAGTTAGGAATATTTTTGTAGTGCTTATATATATAACTGTTAAAATTGTGTAACCAAAATTTGTTATTCAGTAAGTTTTTTTTTTTATTATAATGTATAGTATGTTGAATTGTAGCTTTTTAGACTAGTTTAGTTTTAAGGATTTTGCCTAAGCTTTGTATTTTTAAGTAGTGACATCTTTTATTGTATAGTGAAAACAATAGCTTATCGAACAGGAAATTTGGTTTTATCAAAAATTAACTTACAAACCGGTTTCATAATAACGTAGATCTATTCATTTAACAGTAAAATTTTAACGTGTTTTGTGCCGTCATTTTGTGTTTTGTCAAAAAGTATCGTCCAAAATTTAGCTAAGAACAAATTTTCAATATTTTAAAATTAATAATACCTAGCTAATCTTCGTCAATATAATATAAGAATAATTTCAAGTTTACTTCTCAACGTTTTCAACAGATATTTCAAATTTTTCACAATTTAAAAATGGTAGTTTAATTTATTCAACATTTTCAACAATATCTCAACAATTTTCAACAATTTTTAAAAATATGTAAGTACTGTTAATACTAATTTTAATAAACTAGGTGATTAATAAAAATTGTATAAACAAAATATGTAAAAGAAAAACTTGAAAAAATAACAAAAACATTAATTTTAGCCCTGAGGATGCAGATAAAATTCCATCTGCGAAACATGTAGGATCTTTTTAAAAAAATTTGCAACGAATAAACCTGTTTAAAAACCAGAAACTTTTATCGTTTATTTAACCTATATATATATATATATATTTTTAGACTGAATTTCAAATAGTTTCAAATATAACAATTTGGACCGTACTGTTTATTTTTTAATATCACACAGTCAAATCATTAATATTAAATACTATTACTATTACTACTATATCCCATAGATATTAATCAAGATCTCATTGCAATTTATAACTTTTAGGGTAACAAATAAATAAATAAATTTATAAAATAACTTAACAAATTTTGACTGCACCACACACAAATACATACGTAGGTTCAGTTTATTCATAAGCAGTTATAAATAGCGTGAAAATAAATGTATTAAGCTATTAAGGCATTACTTTTGTTTAGAACAAAACAAAAAGCACTTTTATTTTTCATACAAATACAACTGTTTTTTTAGATTTTAGACAAAGAAACAAGTTACAAGAGAAAGCTTTTTAATGGTTACGCAGTTAAATACAATCTGTTTGTTTACAGAAATGCTACTGTAATATTCTTTTACAGGCTGCTGTAGAAAACGTACCTACTGGAAACCAATACAAATGATTATAAATATTCCCTTGTTACACATAATGTTTTACGGTCAATATAACATCGGTAATGGTTTAAAACAGGTTAGGGCATTGGATGATGATGTATTTCGAAAAGAGGATTAATGATTTTGATTGTAATTGTTTATTATTATGTTGTATAAGCTTTGTATTAATGTTAAATGTAAGATGTTCCAAAACAAAACTTTACCACCAAAAATGCTTGGGGCTAAAATCTTCAATTAAAAAGTGTTTTCAATGATAAAAGTTGAACCAGTTCTTAAAATTTAAATTTAGATACGTTCAAACTGAAACGATAAACATTTATTTAATTACATTCGGAATTGTGTAAACTTTGAATCATTGAATAAAACACAGTTACAATATAAGATGCAAAATATAAACGTTCGCAAACAAGTAGGAAACAATGCGATCACCACATAGATGTAGGGTTTTTGATGAAACAGTTTTATTAAATTAAATCAATATTGATTACTAGAGAACAAAAATATATAAGATTAACTCAAATAGCTGTAATTAGCTATTGTGAACCTAAAGTTCGAAGCAAAATGGCAAGGAGAATATTCGAAAATCGACGAGTTGTATTCATGATTCCAGTCGATTTACATGTTTTATGCTCATTCCGTTTTTGGCATCTTTCTCCATACAAAAATCTTTTAGCATATAAAGTTATACTTTGTAATCACGTTATGCTAAAGTTTTCAAAAAAACATTTTGTTTGTTATTTCACTTCATATCGTAATTCGTACAGTTTTTTCGCACAGCTTTTTTTAAAAATAAATTTACTGGTTTTTATTTTTGTTTCTTAGTTATTATATTAAGTAACTTCTGTGTTAGCAAACATAGCGCAAAGTTTGTGTTTGAGTTTAAAATTGCGTTTATAATTTTCCCGTAAATGCCAAGTTTGCCAAACACATTTTTAGAACCTTAAGTTTTGAGTAACTTTTTGTGTTTTAAACATGTTTGTTTTTACTTTTTGCGGTTACGAGTGTTGTGCCCCTGATGAGTGTAGGTGCCTACGAATTTAATCGAACTCTATGACAGCAGCTTTTCCAGGTGAAAACTACAATGATTAAAGTAGTTTTGATATTAAATTCCTGAAAAAAACAAGTAAAAATGCGGGTTTACGAATTATTTCGTTACTTATCTGAAGAAAATGATCAAAACTCCCATTCAGTAATCGACTTTGGAAATTATTTTTAAGCCTAATATCGAAGATGTGACCTTCATGAGAGATTTAAATATTACGCCCAACGTTGCATTTAAAATAGTAATTCATTAATAAATTAATGTTTTTCAATCGCTAGAATTAACATAATCTTTCATGAAATTCACTTAAAAATTAATTAAAAACTTGAATACATGTTGAGAAACCAATTAATTATTAAGTATTTGTATAAGTTTATTTATTATCAACTACCAAATCAATTTTTTTAATAGTATACAGCGTCCTGCAACAGTGTGTTGGGCTTTCATAGCGCCCCGCCCGTAGGAGTTAGAAAAAAAACTTAAATACATAAAATTATTGGTTTGAAAAGATCTACGTCTTAAAATTATTTTCAGCTATACAGAGTGTCCCATTTTTGCGCTATAACTAACACAAAAATTATTTTAAACAGAACACCCTGTATATTTTTAGATCTTCGGGTTTAATTTTTTAACCTGTACATGAATGTCTGTTCACTTTTTGATTTTGTGCCAGTGTTGCCTACTTATAAATTTTTTTCCGAAAAATCTCACAAGCATGCTTAATTTAAAAAAAATCGTAGCGACCTCGTTTCTTGAAGTTAAGAAATAAGTTTTAGCAATAATGTTAGTCCGGTAAGGGAGCAACATTTAAAAAATAAAAAATTTAAATTTAGTGATACAGGGTGTTCACAAAAAATGCCAAACTTTCCAAACTTCAAAGTGACGTAACTCATTTTTTTCAAATGTAACCAATCTTATTTTATTTCGCTATTCGATAGCTTTTTTTCTCTTCAATTTTTATAGGGGTTGTCCTATGTCTAAACCCCGTAGTTGTTGAGGTATGCAATACTGTTCACAAAAGTAGCCATTTAATTGCATTTTCATGCACCGAAGTAGGACGCGCTAAGGCAAAACAAATGGCAAAATGTAAGCAAGTGTCAATTTGGCATTTGAATAAATTTTCTTACATTGAAACATAATGTTAAAATATACAGGGTGTGTGTTTAAAATTTAAAAGTTTGAATCCGTTTCCGGTTGAACCGTAAGTCTTATTGCAACTTCAGTATTTTCATCGAATCCGAAAAATATTTCTAGAAGAGCATAGTAAGCTAGCTAGACTTTACAATGCTAAAGGACAATTTAAGAGCTTGTAAAGGGAAAGGTTATGTACCTGTAGGATTAAACACGTCTAAATTAGTAAGCATTCTCACAACGAAAGTGCCTACATTGGAAATGTACAAACGGAACTTGCTTTTGTTGTTAAATCGACAATTTCCTGTTAGAGTAGACTGTAGACTCTAGCGTCTTGATTTTAGGATAGCATTAGCATAATAGCGCATTTATAATTGAATTGCACACATATGTTACGGTCAGATTTATTGCTCATATTAACACGCAATGGTATAATACACTTAAGTAATCAGTAGTTTTGCTTCAGTACTATAGCTAATGATTATACCCACTAGCAGGATAATACGGGTCAAATTTTTAAATAAGTAGAATTGAATACGATACTATAAATGCAGCAAATTGATATAAATATGATAAAACTAAGACTGTATAACAATAAAAAAACAATGTTAAAAAAATAATACATAGGTATTTATAGAATACACATAAAGTTATATTTGTAGACTATTTCGTGTATTGAAATTATTTTATTATTGGAAGTTATTACATGAAAGTTACATGGAATAATAAATTACTTTTGAACGAGCACCGTATTATTAAAGGCTTAAAGTTGTTAAAGCTTCTAGGAAGAAACGATTTTTTTTTACAGAAAGGTAATAACAAAAATGTAATGAAAGTTGAAATAATTTTTTTTAATGATTAAAAGTGTGTTTGGTTAACTTTTAATAGATTTCCAATCCTTTTGGAATGGCTGACCATGCATTGCTGTAAATTTCATTTAAATTGTTTACAACCTGCAGAACTGATAGATGTTAACGCTGCGATATGACGCTTTTTTGTTCATTCTAGGATGCAACTCTCTTTTTGTTCTAATTTAAAAAAAAAATTGATTTAGTACTTGGGTATGTTTTGTGATTTAGTATGGTTAATAACTTGTTTGTCGGTTGTTCAGATTAATTAAGAAAGATTAAACCACGACCCTTTTGACTTAATCTAATCCTGTTATAGGTAGGGTAGTTGTCAAAGTAAATTGTTGTATAATAAAATTTCACTGTGCGTATTGTTTAAGGTTTACACAACCCATTTTCAAGAGTATGACAAGTTTAGTAGATATCAAAGCTCACTTTTAATAATGTGTAGTAATACATGGGTTGTATTCGGATCGCGCATTCGTTGTTTTATCGATACCGGTTTGAAATGGGCTTGTGTTGTGAGCTCCTTATGCATGGCGTTAGTAGCCGTTGGGAATAACTTGTCTAGGGAATAACTTCAAAAACCTTTTGTCGCTTAAAAAATATCTAAGACGCTGTACTATTTCTATACAGGTGAACACATGTCAAAACTGGCATTTTAATTAAAAATGTAATTGAAAAGTTGAGTTTTTATTTACATATATTTATATACATATATTGTGCTTTATTTTTTTTATTATAATATATCGAGAAACTACTTTGGTGGTAATGGATCCTGATGAACCAGAAACAGCAGTCACAAGCCCCGAACGAAAGCATAAAAGGCGTCACAGAAAAAAAGGAGCGAAAGAAGAAGTGTATGTACCAGATTTTAATATACCTGGAGTAACTAAAATAGCAATTTCACCTGTTGTCCAACAAGACGTAGGTTGTGTCGTTGGAGAACACGTTACTGCAGAAAAGCCTTGGAAACTTATAGAGAAAGAAGTTTTTCAAGATAATTTAGAATTGCATGAGGAGAGTTCAGAATTTTTGCCATTAAAAGACGATATTATAAATTATCCAAAAAATAATCTCTTGTTGGGTTATATACCAGACGAGATTCGCGAGTACGATGAATTTTACATATGTTTGACCGAGCGAGCAAACGATGCAGTTACTAAAATTATCGGAAAAATTAACGCTCATCAAGAAGCTAGACTTAATAACACCATTAATAAGAAGATTAAAAAATGGAAGACTCGCGGAAGCGGTCCTGAAGTGGACGAAAATATAATAAGTAACAATAGACCGCTACTTGAAGTGGAAGTTGAGTCGCAGTATCCAATATTTCCTTCAAAACCTTACTTTAAACTAAGACCAGTGGAAGCAACCAGGGATGGATACGCAGAAATATTACCAGGGCGCTTTACATATAGTAATGTATACAAGAAACGAATCGACGGTTCTGTACAGGTGGCCCCACAAGTAAGAACAAATGAGGCACAAACAATATGCACTTACCCCAAAAATGTTGCGACACAATATGAATACGAGTACACAGAAGATCCAACAGAGACAGAAAAACTATTGAAGACTGCTGGACAATTTATAAGCGACCAAATAGACGAGATAAGCGATATTCTTAAAGTAAATGGCGCTATAGATTTTTATAAGAACGACTACGAACAATTAGTAACTGACGTTAAATATACTATAGTACCTGAAATGACTCAGATTAGCGAATATATGTCATTTGCTGATATTAAACTGTGCAAAAATAAAATGATTTCGTCCATAAGTTGGCATCCTATGTGGACAGGAATCGTAGCTATATCTTACGCAGACGCGACCCCTTTTAGCTATATAAAAAATAAACCTAACCAAGATGACGTAATTCGTGCAGTCCATGGAATCAATCCTGTTTTATTGTGGAGTTTTACAGACGGCTTACATGCGAAATTGTTTTTAGAAACCCATAGAGAAGTCACTACTTTATCATTCTGTCCGTATGACGAAAATATTCTAATAGGTGGTAGCTCAAGCGGACAAGTAATTATTTGGGATATTAGAAACAAATTAAAATATGTGGAGGAACAGGAGATTATTACTGCTGCGCAACAGAAGTATAGAATACTAATGCATTCCCTAATGAAATGGATGAAAAATACTAAAGATGTATCATTGGTGCGTCCAACAGCAGTTTCGGACATTCAGTACTCCCACAGGGGCCCCATTTCGAAGATACAGTGGTTAAATGCTCATTGGGAAGTATCAAAGACAGGCCAATTTCAGCAAATACCTGAAGATCGCACAGACACATCGCTCCAATTCATGACGAGTAGCGAGGATGGTGCTGTCTTATTTTGGGATTTGTTGGCTAAACCTACTATTCAACCAGGACAACATAAACCACAACGGAAACTAAAACGTTTAAAGCAACGCCCTAGTGCGTTAATGGTGGATGTTTCACCTTATAAAATACTGCACAGACTTTTAAAACCTCATTTTCGCATAAATATAAGTCCACCTCATGAAGTCCGTAGTCTTCCAATATCGACAATCAATATACCCTTTCAATCTGTCCATTATGTTGAAGTAAATCCAAATCCAAGTCGATACGCTGATATTAGCGAACGATTAATTTATAAACCTCACATAACTAGACCAACAGAAACACTAAAGTGCGAATTTTCGGCTGGTACAACCGAGGGTGATTTGATGCTCATAGAATGGGATGGATTTGAATATAACACAGGTGAAGTAGTACATACCCAACGGGCAAAAATTTTGGGCATGGGAAAATATCACGATGGACCTATTACATGTCTATCAAGGTGCAAGTTTAATAAAGAGATCTTATTAACAGTGGGAGGTAAAATCTTTGCTCTATGGAAAGAAAACTACCCAAAGCCTATTTTTTGGAGGAGTTCGCAGGGATATAGATACACGCATGGGGCATGGAGTTCTCATCGGCCAACAAAATTTAGGCTATCTAGATCGGATGGATGCATCGAATTATGGCGTTTAATCGTTCAAAGTGATACATGTATACAAGAGCAATGTGTATCAGCTCAGGAGCTCACATGCACGTACACGCATCCAAAAACATTGCATAAAGTCGTCATTGGAATAGCCGATTATAACGGTTCGTTTAGAATGTTTTATTCTCATATTGCAGAGGCATACCATGGTTTGCTGTCTGAGGGAGAATTTATTAAAAGTTTATTTACAAGAGAAATTGAGAGAAAAAAAGAATTTATGGCTTGGCAGGAAAATTGGACAACCAAAAATAAGTCTGCGATTGTAAGTTTGCAACAAGTCGAAGAAGAACATAAGCAAATAGAAGAAGACGAGACAGAAAAAGAAAAAGAAGAGCCGGCAGAAGAAAATGAAAAGAAAGAAAAAGAGCAACCTAAAAAAGTTGTGGAAAATGCCGGACCACCTCCTGGTCAGTATTTAGAATGGGCAATAGAACAATGGAATAAAAGAGAACAAGAAAGAATGAACAAAATTTTGTTGACTAAGAAACATCTCGATATGGAATTGTTAGAAAAGCAGCAAATGCCGTTGAAAAAACTTGCCGCCGAAGAAGCTCAAAAGAAGCAGAAACAGGAAGAGCAATTAAAAAACGCAAAAAAAATATTTGACGATACCGTTGCCGTGTTATTTCCAGCTGTGGTTAAACAAAAACCACCTCCACCAGTTGATCCTTACAACAGCACATTTGCCGAAGAAGAGAAAAAGCCGTATTTCGAAGAATATTGTAAAATTTCTGAAAATATTTCGGAATTCATCGAAACTCATCCATACAAATCTTCTTTTGGGTGGAATAATGTTTTAAGCGCTGGTAGAGACAGACGTAAAATTATCGATGGTATTGTTAATAAATATATTCACAAACGGAGACACAAACTATTTAAGCAGAAGAGAGCAGTAGCGGAAGAACAGGCTGCAAGAGCAGCAGTATTTGTTCCTAAACCAGAGAAAGAAGTCAGTCTTGGTTCAATAGATTTTGAGGTTTTTGGTGATGATGTATCGATAGCAGGAGAACTATCTGTGGGGGCATATAGTGGTATTAGTTTTATGGAGTGAAGCAAAGGTAGACTTAAATACTCAAAGAACCGTTTTGCTCGTCAGTATTAAATTTGAATGTTTATATATTTTAATACAACTTCTTAGTTTGCCAAGAATGTATAAGAAAATAGTTATAAACAATTCAATATTGTAATAACTATAAATAAGTGACTTGTTACATTTGATAAATATTATACATATATTTTTAGACTGAATTTCAAATATAATTTGGACCGTACTGTTTATTTTTTAGTATCACACAGTCAAATCACTAATATTAAATGCTATACATCCCATAGATATTATTAATCAACATCTCATTGCAGCTTATAACTTTTAGGGTAACAAATAAATAAATAAATTTATAAAATACCTTAATAAATTTTGACTGCACCACACACAAATACATACGTAGGTTCAGTGTATTCAAAAGCAGTTATAAATAAAGTGAAAATAAAGGTATTAAGGCATTACTTTTGTTTAGAACAAAACAAAAAGCACTTCTATTTTTCATACAAATACAACTGTTTTGTTAGGCAAAGAAACAAGTTACAAGAGAAAGCTTTTTAATGGTTAGGCAGTTAAATACAATCTGTTTGTTCACAGAAATGCTACTGTAATATTTTTTTACAATCTGCTGTTAAAAACGTACCTACTGGAAAGCAATACAAATGATTATAAACATTCCCTTGTTACAAATTGTGTTTTACGGTCAATACAACATCGGTAATGGTTTAAAACAGATAACAAATTAGGGCATTGGATGATGGTGTATTTCGAAAAGAGGATTAATGATTTTTGCCAACACGGACAGAATCCTAAAATTTGTTAGTGGCATTGGGTTGGGGGGACTGATTTAACGACTAAACAAAAGGTGCTAATGACCAAGGAGTCAAAGCACCAAAAAATCAATTTAAAAAAAAAAAGATTTTGATTGTAATTGTTTATTATTATGTTGTATAAGCTTTGTTTTTCTTGTTAAATGTAAGATGTTCCAAAACAAAGCTTGACCACCAGAAATGCTTGGGACTAAAATCTTCAATTAAAAAGTGTTTTCAAAGATACCTAAAAGTTAAACCAGTTCTTAAAATTTAAATTTAGATATCTACGTTTAAACTGAAACGATAAACATTTATTTAATTACATTCGGAATTGTGTAAACTTTGAATCATTGAATAAAACACAGTTACAACATAAGACAAAAAATATTAACGTTCTCAAACAAGTAGGAAACAATGCGATCACCACATAGATGTAGGGTTTTTGATGAAACAGTTTTATTAAATTAAATCAATATTGATTACTAGAGAACAAAAATATATAAGATTAACTCAAATAGCTGTAATTAGCTATTGTGAACCTAAAGTTCGAAGCAAAATGGCAAGGAGAATATTCGAAAATCGACGAGTTGTATTCATGATTCCAGTCGATTTACATGTTTTATGCTCATTCCGTTTTTGGCATGTTTCTCCATACAAAAATCTTTTAGCATATAAAGTTATACTTTGTAATCACGTTATGCTAAAGTTTTCAAAAAAAACATTTTGTTTGTTATTTCACTTCATATCGTAATTCGTACAGTTTTTTCGCACAGCTTTTTTTAAAAATAAATTTACTGGTTTTTATTTTTGTTTCTTAGTTATTATATTAAGTAACTTCTGTGTTAGCAAACATAGCGCAAAGTTTGTGTTTGAGTTTAAAATTGCGTTTATAATTTTCCCGTAAATGCCAAGTTTGCCAAACACATTTTTAGAACCTTAAGTTTTGAGTAACTTTTTGTGTTTTAAACATGTTTGTTTTTTCTTTTTGCGGTTACGAGTGTTGTGCCCCTGATGAGTGTAGGTGCCTACGAATTTAATCGAACTCTATGACAGCAGCTTTTCCAGGTGAAAACACAATATACAATGATAAAAGTAGTTTTGATATTAAATTCCTGAAAAACAAGTAAAAATGCGGGTTTACGAATTATTTCATGAGAGATTTAAATATTATGCCCAATCTTGCATTTATAATAGTACTTCATTTAAATCCATCTTTTTCAATCGCTAGAATTAACATAATCTTTCATGAAATTCACTTAAAAATTAATCAAAAACTTCAATACATCTTGAGAAAGCAATTAATTATTAAGTATTTGTATATTATCAATTACTAAACTTATTTTTGCTAATACTTAGTATATCACATTAAACACAAAGTGCAACAGTTTTCGTATTGTTGGACCTTTTACTGTTACCAGACATTAATTACAAAAACGTTTATGGCCCAAAAGCTTTAGGAACTTTGCCTCTGCATTACGGCTGTTAACTCCGTATACAATTATTTTGCCTACTTGAATTTTATCAATTCATTTGATGAATTTTATGCTTTGCTCCCCAAATAATATTGTTCTTAAAAGCTGTTCAAAATCTCTACAAAAATGTTTGACTAAAATTTATAGCTAGATTTAAGGGTTGGATGTAGTATTTAAACAACTTTGCTTTTAGAATGATTAATTATATAAATAACAACTAAATGTTTTAACTGAATAGAAGCAGTTAACGAAATTTATCCGTGACTCTGTTTGGTACGGATATGTTGTATGTAAAGATAAATATTACTTATATCTGTTGTACGCTAAAACATTAGTTAATTGGTTTCTGAACAAACAAAACTTGTTCAAGGGAGTGCATGTTCGTTTGCAAACAGTTTAATTTGCTTGATGTTACGTATCTGTATTTAAGCTAAAATTATTATTTAATATTTGGATATTATGATCTTTTTGATAGCTTTCTACAAATAAAAGAAAAACATAAAAGTACATATTGATAGGTTGTACGAACGCACCGTCGTTTTGGGTAAACTGTATTGTGTAAAGTTGTCAAATGGGCTTATTAGCTAGCGAAAAGTGTTAATTTATCTATAGTCAATCTAATTTTCTAACGAAATTCTACTTCCGTTTTAAAGAACTTAAACGTTTAAAAAAAAATAAGTGCTGTGTCGCTCAAAATTTTCATAAAAATGTAAATTTTACGAAAACGGTTGACTTTAGACCCGTGTCCGGAACATTCTTCGCCCACAATTCCTCGCCGCCACAATTCTTCGCCGCCATAATTTTTGCCGCATACAAGCATATCACAAAGATTGTTTGTAAATGTGATTGCTTTTATTAAAACGTAATGTTTACAGATTATTTTACATTAGCCTAAAGTTGTTTCTTGTATATTACTATTTCTTCTTTTAATATTATGTTTAAAAAGTACTACATAAATAGCGTATGTTGTGATTTTTAAACTTGTTTATGTTATTATAGTATGAATTAAAATTAAATTAACAAATATTTTGGCGAGATAAAAGTAAAACAATTAATCAGCGATTAATTTTCTTCTTCTTTGTTTTTTTTTATAGGCTAGTGAAAGTTGTCAAGACGATGAAATAAATCTATAGAAGAATATTATTACTTAATTTGCGTCTGATAATAGCATAATAGCTATACCGATATCTATGTATGTACCAAAATTAGCAGATATACGTTTGTTAATGACAGGGTATAGGATTAATTTTATATTCCTATATTTGCTATACCATTTTTGTTATACGTCTACATCCGAATTTATAAAAAAAAATAGTTCAACAACAGAAATATAAGATAAAACATCTTTTGATATACAAAATATTTCATAATTTTAATTTTAAAGTTCCACATGAAAGCAACACATTTATTAAGTATACTTTTTTATGTTCCATCACACTTATAATATAATACATATAACAAATTGAGAATGAATTGAATAATTGATGTTTTAAACAAGATTTCTTAAATAATTTACAAAAGATTTGTACAACATACTTGTAGTACCTATGTGATATATTAAATAAAACATCAATAACAGAAAGTTAACGTCATTTTATAAAATTCACATTTACAAATAAAATTTGTGAAATGCTTGTATGCGGCAAAAATTGTGGCGGCGAAGAATTGTGGCGGCAAAGAATTGTGGAGGCGAAGAATTGTGGGCGAAGAATTGTGGAGGCGACGAATTGTGGGCGAAGAATTGTGGAGGCGAAGATTGTGGGCAAAGAATTGTGGGCGAAGAATAATTGTGGGCGAAGAATTGTGGGTAAAGAATGTTCCTAGACCCCTTTAGACCCCTTTAGACCCCTATAATCTCATATATTTTTTAAAGTAAATTTGAGTCCGTTCCCGGTTAAACCGTAAGTCTTATTGCAACTTCAGTATTTTCATTGAATCCGAAAAATACGATAAAATACAAAATGTCATTGTTATATCTGCAATAGTATTCTAGATATTTGTCTGTTTCCATACTTTCGCGCATCACTGTATTACAAGGTTTTATTGTACATATTATTATTATTATTATTATTTTGTACTTATTATTTTCTTCTTGTTTGTAAAAGTAAAAAAAAATGTAGGGATGCTTCAAGAAATCTGTATAAAGTAAACTCTACTAGCAATTTGCTATTTTTATCTGATACGAATGGAGACCAAAGCTAAATTTTATGTTGCGTGTTGTTTGAAACAATAGATATATCACGGCTTGGGTCACTGGGTGTTTGCTCGTGAGTGTCACCAATGCTTGCTCGTTTGTGGGGGTGTGACTTGACTTCGGACGAGATAACTTTGATGTATTATTTCAAGACATTGCGGCCGCCATGATTCTATAAAACCTTTATTTCTTCAAAGTCCACTTTAGCAATAAATCACTTTAAACCTCTTTCAAAATAAAAAGAGATAAAAGAGTGCTATCACCAAGTTAACTTATTAATAACAATGACGAAAAGTGCATTTTAAGCAATTGTGTTATATCCGGATCAGAAGACAATTCGCAAAATCCTCACGAAGTTGGTACTTTAAAGCAGTCTGGAACAAAAGATAAGAGTTTGTAATCTACATTCTGGCAGTAAATGCCTCAGCTCAATAATCCTGAAAGAGCTATTACACAGCTTTATCGTCAAATCGACAGTGTACAAATTAAAAGTTCACTTTTAATGAAAAGAGTGGGTTAAAACGTTCATTAAAATATTAGTTGGCCAAGATTTCGCATCATTATTATTTAACAGGGGTGGCCTGATGTAAATCATGATTTAAATCAGCAGATTTTTTTAAATGAAAATAATGATTTAAATCAACCTTTTTTTTCACGATTTAACTTCACACGTCACATATAAGTTAAATGCACGTTTTACTTCCACCCGCTTAAACAACCGCTAGTAAAATACGCCGGAAAATAAAGTCTCTACAGGAATTTTCTTGTTAAAGACGCCTTCCAGTAGATTTACTTTGAAATTTTTCAGTAGTAATATAACAAGTGCATTGAAAATTATCAATAATTTTTGGTAAATATGCCCGAATGCAAGTTGAGCTGAAAAAAACATGAGTGCACGAAGTGCACAAGTGATTTTTTCTGCTTCAACTTGCATGAGTGAAGATTTGTCAAAAATTATCGATAATTTTCAATGCACGAGTTATATTTTGTCAGAAAATTTCCTTTACCCTAACCTACCTGTCAAATTAAATGTATGTTACTACAAATTTAACAAGTACTGTCATCAGAGTGGTGCGTCAGGGGTGTGGTTTAATCTAAACTAAAGGTGATTAAAGTAACGCTACTCGTCGCCGAAATTCGTCAAAAAATTATCAAGACCAAAATATTTAATTCTCTTTCCAAATATATATTAATAAAAACTGGATGGTTCCATTAAAGTTTTTAAAGTTACTTCCCGATTTGGCCACTTCCGGTTTAATTACGAAAACCGCTATAGCGTCAGTCAATTCTGCATATGGACTTTTGTTATAATTTTTTTCCCCCCATCTTTGTCAGACTTCGCATTTTCGAATAAAAGTGCTGCTACGGGTTGTCTGAAACACCCTGTATTTGTTTGATCAAGAATATAAAATTGATGTGTAATTCATTCTAGCGAATCATTTGCAACTTCTCAGTTTAACAATAAGAATGAAAAAGGTACTTAACAAAGTTTATTTTACTGTTCTGCGCAAGTATTCTTAATTATACAATTTCCCAGGTTATATTAGTTTTACAACTCCACACACATTGTCAGTCACATTTGACAATTTATTTGCTTGCTTAAAGTAATAAAGGACGGCGTTTTTAATAACATTCCAACAAGGTTAGGTTAATAAAATATATTTCTAACTGGTGCGTAATTCATTATGTGTTTAACTATGGACCGTTACATCCAAAAAAAATTGTTTTCCTTCAAAAATGAAATTTAACTACACTTAAATGTAAACCATTTTATTACGCTTTTTCAAAATGATTGACTGAACGATTTCTTTATCTTTTGTACACAAAAAACCTTTTTGTAGCCGAAACAAAAAGCATAAATAAATTCAGGTAATCAAATTTCAATGTCTTTTATTTTATTGTTTTTTCTTTTTCACGATTGTACAATTTAAAATACGTCTGATTTTTATCAGAAATGGTGAACAATAAAAATGTTTTGTGGGCGAGAAAATTCTTAAAAGAATAAAAGTGTTTCGTTTGATCCGGCATAAAGCAAGTATTAAAATTATACCTTAACTGTGCTCATATTATTATTGTGTGGGCGATTATGTCTGGTTAATTGCTTGAGTGGAAAACTTTGTACATATTTGTTACCATGGTGTTCTGTAGAACATGAACTGACCGTACTGCTGTCAGTGATATGCTCTGTAAACACATTATCAAATGAAATTTGCAAAGGTAAAAGCCATTTGTTGGTATAATCCTGTTAACTTGATGTAAGTAATAAAAATTAAATTAAATTTTGATTGTCTGTGAACATATTTTATGAATTTTATCGTTAAAAGACCGAAACGGCTATATCACCTCAAGCAGGATCTATTTCATTCGATGGTTTTTCACGTAGAATGAAATTAATTTTGAAGCACCCAGTTCGAGAGGCTGTTATTAAATTCTTTCCTTGCTTCTTCTTTCACAAATTCGCTAGGTAATAATATGATCCGATAATTTAATAAACCATACAACTGCCTTAGGTTAAATTACGAATTAAATCAATAAACTATGAGCAATAGACAAAATATTACAGTTGCATTTTTTTACGAAGATAATATTTGCTGCATAGTAGGGTACAATAATTCCATGGAAGTTAATAAACTATTTAAATTACATTTCAATTACGCAAATGGTCGTTCGTTTCTAATAACACAGGCATGATTTTTGTTGTTTTGAACTTGATTGGTGTTATTTAAAATTCGCGCTGATAACGAATCTGCTTTTAGTTTTTTGATATCACATTAGGTTTTTCACACAAAAGAATTTTTTAATAAATTGGATCGGCTACGCCAGCTGTGTAGGTACGACGCGACGTCTTGTAGACCCGAGCATATCGGTCAGAAGGCTAGTAACTTATTACCTGATGTCCCGGTTTCCCGTATTTGCAACAGTTAGAAATCAGTCAAAATACAATTACAGTAGTTTTATTAACACTTTAAATATGTATGTAACCCGTTTGTTCTATACATCAGGTAAAATTAAAATCCATTATTTGTATATGGCAGGTAATTCTACGTATTGGACCCAAACTTTTCATTTTGCTGAAAAATTTGATGAGGATGTTATTTATAAAAGAACAGCAATTCTAATAATTTAAATTTTGCAAATAGTTTTTTGTTTAGATAGTTGTGAAATAAATTTGGTTTCTTTAGAGACTCATCAATCTTTTTTTTTTTATTTTGCTGAAAAACTTGATGAGATAGCAAAAATCTGTGTGTGCCATTGAATTCAGAGCATGCGATTTATACAGGGTGCACCACGACCCTGAGATTCTTCGATAGCTCCTTTATTAATGAAAATATCAAAAAATATTTAATACAAATATTGTGCAAACCTATTTTCTACATAACCTAAAATTATTTACAAATATACAGAGTGTTTCGTTTGAGCGGCACATATAAAAATGTAATTTTTTTAAATAGAACACTGTATATTTTTACATTTTTGGATTCCTCTTAAAATTTACTTTAAAAAATGTATAAGGTTATATGGGTCTTAAGTCAACCGGTTTCGTGAAATTTTCATTTTTATGAAATTTTTGAGCAATACAGCACTTTCATTTTTTTTAACATTAAAGTTATTTAAAAAAGCGGTAAAATTTCGTTTAAAAATTAGATTGACAATAGATTAATTAACATTTTGCGCTAGCTACATTTAAAAAATATTATACAGGGTGTTTTTTACGCTTGGTCAAACTTGTGAAACTTTAAACATGGATAAGTCATTTTTCTTAAATGCAACACCCTGTATATTTTTATATTTTTTTGTAGAGAATTTAATTGTCTTTCGAAACTATTAAGCATGTCCTATACCTAAAAATAATATTTTTTGAGCTATCTCGATTTTTATTATTATTACTAAGGCAATTGAAATATTTTAAAGTCGGCCATGGACGTAAGTCGTAATTTTTCAAAGAATTTTTAAATAAAAGAATTTAAAAAGCTGCAATTTTAATTTTAGGCTAAAAATCTACGCCTTTTTCCCGAAATTTATCATATAAATTGTTCAAGATTATATCCTTGTTCATGTTCTACGCACAGCCGTAGACGTTGTCTGAAAGACTCTAACACCCTTTATAACATTTCGGGGATTATACCATCAAAAGCAACGCAGCAAGTAATGCAGTTGCCGAACACAGAATATCCTAATAGATGGATAGGGCGAGGTAGACCAATCTCCTGGCCACCTGATCTTACCCCTATCGATTTATTTTTGTGGGGACACATAAAACAGGTGTATCAAGAACCCCCAACAACTGCTGAAGATATGCAGAACAGGATTCGTGTTGCTTTTGATGGTATAACCCCCGAAATGTTATAAAGGGTGCTTTCAGAACGTCTACGGCTGTGTGTAGAACAAGGACATAATCTTGAACAATTTATACGATAAATTTCGGAAAAATGGGGTACATTTTTAGCCTAAAATTAAAGTTGCAGCTCTTTTTATTATTTTGTTTAAAAATTCCTTGAAAAATTTCGACTTACCTCCATGGCCGACTTTAAAATATTTCAATTGCCTTAGTAATAATAATAAAAATCGAGATAGCTCGAAAAATATTAACTTTAGGTATAGGACATGCTTAATAATTTCGAAAGACAATTAAATTCTCTACAAAAAAATATAATAATATACAGGGTGTTGCATTTAAGAAAAATGACTTATCGAAGTTTAAAGTTTTACAAGTTTGACCAAGCGTAAAAAACACCCTGTATAATATTTTTTAAATGTAGCTAGCGCAAAGTGTTAATTAATCTATTGTCAATCTAATTTTCAAACGAAATTTTACTGCTTTTTTAAATAACTTAAATGTTAAAAAAAATTGAAAGTGCTGTATCGTTCAAAAATTTCATAAAAATGTAAATTTTACGAAAACGGTTGACTTAAGACCCATATAACTTTATACATTTTTAAAGTAAATTTTAAGAGGAATCCAAAAATGTAAAAATATACAGGGTATTCTATTTAAAAAAATTACATTTTTATATGTGCCGCTCAAACGAAACCCCCTGTATATTTGTAAATAATTTTAGGTTATGTGGAAAATAGGTTCGCACAATATTTGTATTAAATATTTTTTGATATTTTCATTAATAAAGGAGCTATCGAAGAATCTCAGGGTCGTGGTGCACCCTGTATAAGGACAGCTATTCTAATACAAATTATCCAGTTTTTTGTTTAGATATTTTTGAAATTCATTGTGTTGTTTTTCTTTAAAAACTCAATCATCTGTTTTCCATTTTGCTGAAAAACTTGATGTGCTAGCGAAAAACTGCGAGTTCCGTTGAATTGAGAGCATGTAATTTATATAAGAACCGTTGTCAAAATTAAAACAACGTTCACAAAGTTTTGAAATTAATTTGTAATTAATTTGCTAAATTTAAAAATACGTTCGAGGTAAAATTCTCTGCAATAAATACTAAATATTTTACTCTTATAATTTGAAACAAGCGAACTTCCGTAATATGCTTTTCAATAATTTGCATGCATTCAGAAATTAACAAAAGTTTATTTTACGGTTGCCAGGTTTACTTCGAAATAAAATACGGTTAAAATGAAAATTACCAGGGGCTGGTATTAATAACGAGAAATTGAATTACAAATCCCTTCGCCTCTTGTTTTGAATATAAGGTATCTTCTCGAAGTTAATAAAAATTAAATTAAAAAAACTGAACGAAACTTTCATTTGTTAACTGAAATTTCATAACCTCTATGCGAGATGTAAAATTGTCTGGGCATTTACTTTAGGAATTTTTAATTAAATACTGTTTTGTTTGTTTTTTATAAAAGACAATTTATTTTGTAAGCGATTCTTAAAAATCTCATTTCGTATTCACAAACAATGTTCATTTCTGTTGTGTAAACAAATCGGCTGTGTATAACAGGCTCAATATTTGAAAAGCATTTCTGTGATTCGTTATTATATTTTCAATTTGTTTTAAGCTGATGTTATTAAACAACTCTTTGATCAGTAAGTGTAAGTGCCATTATACAGGGATGCGCAAAAGTATGGAAACAGAGAAATATCTAGAATACTGTTGCAGATATAACAATGAAATTTTGTGTCTGAGCGTTATGGTATTTTTTGGATTCGATGAAAATATTAAGGTTGCAATGCGACTTCCGGTTCAACCGAAAACGGACTTAAACTTTGAAATTTTAAATAGAACACCCTGGATATTTTTACGTTTTTGGATTCCTCTTAAAATATACTTTAAAAAATGTAAAAAGTTATATGGGTCTAAGGTCAATAATTTTCGTAAAATTTACATTTTTATGAAAATTTTGAGCGATACAGCACATTAAATTTTTTTAAAGATTTAAGTTATTTATAAAGGCAGTAGAATATAGTTTAATAGATAAACAATTGATTAATTAACTATTTGCGATAGCTACATTTTAAAAATATTATATAAGGTGTTTTTTACGCTTGGTCAAACATGTGAAACTTTAAACATCGATAACTCAATTTTCTTAAATACAACACCCTATATGTTTTGACAGAGTCTTGTAGAAAATTTGATTATCTTTCAAAAACATTAACCGTGTTTTATACCTAAAACTAATATTTTACGAGATATCGCGATTTTTATGTAAATTATTAGGACAACGTAACTTTTCGAGTAGGCTTTGAAGGTAGACAGCGGTAATTTTGAAACAATTGAAAGATAAAAACAATAAAGTTTTTATATTATTATTTCCTTCCGAATTTTCGAAATTTTTTATAATGTAGATTTTAGTGGGCTATGTTTAAATTTTCACTTTAACACAGGGGTTCAGTTCCAAAAGTGAGACGCAAAAAAGTACACTTCATCCGACAACTAAAAAATGTCTAAAACACTAAAACGTGAGAAGCACTAAACGTGAGAAGCACTAAACGAGTGAAAATAGCACCCAAAGGTGTTAGCGGCAAAATGATTTTTGCCGAGATTTCAAAAAAACTTCAAAACTCAAAAAAATAATTAATCCGTTGTCTTAACAACGCGACGAAACGCACCACTGATACTTTTCGTATCATAAATCAAAAAGAACATTCCGCTACAGTCTCCCCCTTTGTACCATTAAACCGCCCCGGTAATGGTACAAGACTCCTAGGGTGGTCGTCCTCTTGGCTTCGGAGAGGGTCCGGGATCCATGATGAAAGCATCTTTTCGCGGTCGTCCTCTTCGATCCACTTCCAACGAGCATTTTTTTTTGTCAATTTACACAATGACGCGGCAATACCAGAAAAGTTTGGTACGAATTTTCTATACCACGAACACGTTTGCAAAAACGTACGTAAATGTTTCACATTAAGCGGTCTAGTCATTTTCCGAATAGCATCAACTTTTGATGGATCTGGTGAAATTCCTTTACGATTAAGAATATGTCCTAAAAACTTAATTTCATCGCGCGCGAAGACACACTTTTCACGACGAGCCCGAAGGTTAAAGTGTTTTAATCTCGTAAACACTTTATCCAAATCACTTAAATGTTGATCGAAACTATCGGATAGCACAATTATATCATCAAGATATGTGAACATTGTCAATTCATCACCAAGTCCCGCACGAAAATGGTCCATCAGTCTTTGGAATGTAGCTGGCGCTGTACGGAGACCAAATGGCATTTTTTTAAAACGAAAAGTTCCATAACAACACACGAAACAAGTTTTATCCCGATCACTCTCGCGCACCTTCACTTGCCAGTATCCAGACTGCAAATCAAAGGTAGACATGTATGCTGTTTTACTAGACGAATGTAAAATATCATCAATCCGAGGCATTGGGTAAGTATCACCTGTAGTAACTGAATTTAAGCGTCGATAGTCCACACACAGCCTAAAGCTATCTTTCTTTGGCACTAATACTATTGGTGCTCCCCAAGGCGATTCACATTCTTCAATTACGTCATCTTGCAGCATTCGGTCCAATTCCTTTCGCAAGAAATCTTTCTTCTGTGGTGACAACTTGTATGGAGGTGATGAGATCGGAGGGTGATTACCTGTGTCAATACAATGTTCTGTATGCGAAGTGGCTTCTCCATTCTCAGCGAACACATCATTGTGCAATGTCAAAAGTGTGTTGAGTTGACTTCTTTCTTTAGAAGTAAGTTGAGATCCTTCATCATCTCGAAGTTTCTCTATAGAAACTTTTGCTAAATTTGTAGCTTCGTCCTTTACAGTTTCGTAGTACGGATAAAGCTGGTCTGGTGTGTCAAAAAAAAACCAGACTCGTTGCGGTATGCACAGCACAATTCCTGCTTGTTCCAGAAAATCTACACCTAAAAGTGTAGTGTTGCCTTGTGATTCAGGTAGAACATAAAATGTTGTAGGTATGGAGCGTCCCATTAACAAAACATCTACATTTGTCTTCAAAGTTTGTTTTGTACGATTAACTGAATCAGCATATGAAAGTTGTATGTTATCTTGTACAAACATTACACCTTTCTTTAGAAGTACATCATAAAGGGATTTGCTAGCAACACAGGCTTGTGCACCAGAATCAGCAAGTGCAGTTCCATTTAAACCACAAACTTGAATTGATAACATGGGTCGTTGTGGCGAACCGGGATCAGTTCGTGATACGGTTGTAAAGTTCAGCTGTAAGTCACTGTTATTCGACTTATCAGACTTTGCTGAGGGATTGCATTTGACACATTTTGAACGATAAACCCCAGGTGAACCACATCCGTAGCAAACAACATCTGAACGTCTAGCTGGCTCAGATTGAGCAATCTGTGAATTTCCAGATTGAAATCTAGAATATTTTCGACACTCAGCTTCTGTGTGTCCAAAACATTTGCAAAACTTGCACTTCGGTCTAATTTTGTTGACTGACGGTCTGACATCTTTTGATAGCGCTGTTTCCGCGAAGTTTGCTTCAATTGAACGAGCTTTTTCAATTAGGTCTTCAAAATTCTGAACCTGATTACGTGGTAACCTATTTCTGATTTTTCTATGTAAGAGGCCGTACACCATATCCAATTTATGGATTTCATGCAGTACAGGTTCAGTTGGTAACTGGGCTAATAATGCACGCGCAGAACTAACGAATATATCAGTTCGTTCCGTGTCAACTTGTTCTTTAGCAAACAGCTCCTTAAAAATTTTATATGGAGGTATGTGACGTCCAAAAGCATGTTTCAAACCGTCAATAGCAGTTTGCCAGGTGTTAAGCAATGATTTAGCACCTTGAAACCAAGTAGCAGCTAAGTTATCAAGGAGCATCGGCAATCCTCTTAAAGCATCGTCATTGGACAATCCAATGCAATCTTTGTAAATCGTAATTGCATTTATAAATGCATCGACATCTTCGTCTTTGTTTCCAGCGAAACGCGATTTACAATTGGTAAAATTTATGTTACCTGCATTGTTTGGAGGCGATCTTGGTACTGTAATAATATTTCTCATGCCTTCAATCAACGCTAAAAGTTGATCATTCGACATTACAACTGGATCACCCATTTTAGTTTCTTGAACCGCACTCGAACGTAAATTATACGAGGAACGATCCCTTACGTGTTTCTTCGAGACACTCGTCTTGTAAGTGTTTTTCTTTACTGCGATATTTCACTTCGGGCTACAAGTTGGGCGCCAATTTTAGTGGGCTATGTTTAAATTTTCACTTTAACACAGGGGTTCAGTTCCAAAAGTGAGACGCAAAAAAGTACACTTCATCCGACAACTAAAAAATGTCTAAAACACTAAAACGTGAGAAGCACTAAACGTGAGAAGCACTAAACGTGAGAAGCACTAAACGAGTGAAAATAGCACCCAAAGGTGTTAGCGGCAAAATGATTTTTGCCGAGATTTCAAAAAAACTTCAAAACTCAAAAAAATAATTAATCCGTTGTCTTAACAACGCGACGAAACGCACCACTGATACTTTTCGTATCATAAATCAAAAAGAACATTCCGCTACAAGATGTAATTTTACCAATCTGACGTTTATATCAAGGTTTCTTATCAGGGTCACAATATTTTTCATATAATTGATTTTGATCGTTTGCCAGGTCTTAAAAACCGATTGATAATGTACTGAGTACGCGAAAAGAACGCTGATTAAACAAAAGTCACTAACCAGTCATCTTTAAATTAAACAAAACGGTTAGAGTTAAAACCGTTTCCGGTTCAACCGAAAATCATACTGTAGAAACACAAAAAATAGTTTATAGGATTTAGTATTTGTTCCATCACACTGGTTCAATGAATAAATGCATAATTTTAAGAAACCTCGATTTAAACGTAAAAATGGCAAAATTACATCTACATTATTAGAAATGTCGAAAATAGGAGAAGATAATATAACTTTCTTATTTTTATATTTCAATTATTCCAAAATTACCGCTGTCTATTTTTATTAACCTACTCGAAAATATTACGCTGTCCGAATAATTAATAATAAAATGATGATATCTCGTAAAATTTTAGTTTAAGGTATAAAACATGGTTAATGTTTTTGAAAGACAATCAAGTTTTCTACAAGACTATGTAAAAACAAATAGTGTGCTGTATTAAAGAAATAGTAGTATAATATAATAGTTTTTTAAATGTTTCTACTGCAAAGTGTTAATTAATCTCTTGTCAATCTAATATTCAAACGAAATTATACTGTCCTTTTAAATAACTTAAATGTTAAAAAAACTTTAAGTGCTGTATGGCTCAAAATTTTCATAAAATGTAAATTTTACGAAAACGGTTGACTTTAGACCCATATAATCTCATACATTTAAAAGTAAACTTGGAGAGGAATCCAAAAGTGTAAAAATGTACAGGGTGTTCTACTTAAAATTTCAAAGTTTAAGTCCGTTTTCGGTTGAACCGGAAGTCGTATTGCGACCTCAATGTTTTTATCGAATCCGAAAAATACCATAACGCTCAGATACAAAATCTCATTGTCATATCTGCAATAGTATTCCAGATATTTCTCTGTTTCCATACTTTTGCGCAACCCTGTAGTATACACTATCGACTATACAGCTACTATGCTACCTATAGTATATTTCTTTTCATTGCAGGTCAGTCTGTCTCGACTTAAGGAATCGGTAGCTCCTTCAGATGCAGACAAAGCACCTGAAACTCATCTGCTAAACGACTTTTATCCATTTGCCACAGTGCTACGACTTCGTGTATTACAGGTAATCCTCACATTATTATTATTTTTTTAAATTGTACTTATCAAACGTCACTTTAAAGTTGCAGTTAAGGCGCATCCCCATTATGCCGATATATGCCAACTGGCAATGCCAATTGGCAAAGCCAGTTCCGCTACCGCACGCAGTTCACTGCGTCCACAGTTCCGCTTGGCATGCCAGTTGGCACAAATTTGCCAACTGGCATAGGCCAACCAACACGTCCACATTACTCTTGGCAGTGCCAACTGGCATTGCCAGTTGGCATATATCGGCATAATGGGGATGCGCCTTTTTATGTATCACATTTTGTACTACTCATAGAACTGTGATTTGGTTGATATTGTTTGAAACTAAGTGTTATTCGTCTAATTTCACGCCTTTGTCTGCATTTGCTGTAACAAAAAATACTTTATAATGGTAATTTTATTGTTGTTTTATCTACTTCGTTTAAGTTTACACTTATTATAGCACAAAATACTTCTTGTGCTTCTTAATCGGTTCCTCTTGTACCTTTCTGTGTTGTTTCTCCACTCCTGCCTATCGTTAGCTAATTGTGGCACATCTCTCCAGCTGACTCCTTTTTCTTTTAGTCACTGTCTCACTTCTTTTTCCCATTTTATTCTTGGTCTTCCTCTATTTCTTTTTCCCTCTATCTGCATTTTCCGTCCTATTTTCGCGTATCTACTCTCTGGCATGCGTAGTAAATGTTCAAGTCATCTTAATTGATTTGCCTCCATCTTTTTCTTAATATCTGTTACTCCTAGGTTATTTCGAATTTTTTCGTTACTGATTTTATCGATCAGTCTACATCCCTCTATTTTTCTCAGAAATCTCATTTCATGTACCTACCTGTATTCTTTGTTTTTGTTTTTGTGTTAGTGTCCAAGTTTCTGAACTGTACGTGAGAATGGGTACGTAGACTGCATTAAAAATTCGCGTCTTCGTTTCTTTTGATATCTTCTTCTTACTTATCAAACATTTATTAGTGGCGTAGTAAAATTTCGTCGCTGCCGCTATTCTGTTATTTAGATCTTCCTCCAATTTACCATTTTCTGCAATTATTGTTTCTAAATATTTAAAATTCGCTACCTGCTTTATTTTTTTTTTGTCTAGCATAATTGTAACCGATTCATGATTTTTTGCAATAACCATAGCCTTTGTCTTTGTTACATTAATATTTATATTATATCTACTTAATGTATCCGCCCATATGTCTAGATTAAATTGCAAGTCCTTTTCGCTTTTAGCTAATAGCAGCACATCATCTGCAAAGGCTAATTCTGTCAAGGATATTAAAGGAAAAAGAGATAAAACAAAACTTTCAAGATTATATAAAAACTGAGAAGCAAAAGCGCGAAGGGAACGAACAAGGAAAGGATTTGGAGCATGTATGGACAGATTTCAAAAGACTTATTCTCAAGTCTGCTGAAAGGGCATGTGGGTCAATGAAACAGGGTAATAGTAACAATAGTAGTAGTAACAATAAGAAACAAACTGCCTGGTGGACCGAAGAAGTCAAAAGAAAAGTAAAGGAGAAGAAAGGACTATGGAAAAATACCTGAAAACAAGCAAACCTACAGATTACGAAAAATATAAACAACAAAGAGAAAAGGCGAAAAGGACTGTGCTAGAAGCAAAAGCAAAGACTTGGGAGGACTTTGGGAAAAGAATCGAAGAACATTATGCGAGCAATCAAAAACTTTTCTACAAGTATAAAACCCTAAGACAAGATAAAAACCATACATTAAAGCAAATAATGGATAAACAGAGAAAAATAAGGGGTCTACTCACCTACCAATTTGTCGGAACAACCGGCCGACCATTCCGATAAATTGTTTTATGTGTAGTATGTCACCCGACCAACCCGACAGTTGGAACGGTCGGCTGACCAGTCCATCCAACAAGCCAACCGCTCCACCACATTCCTTTAGATAAGGACTATTAAACCGAAAATTTAACATCAAAATGAATAAAAAGCTATGACATTTATGCTGTGTTGGTTGGACTGATCGAGAGGTGTGTAGACAACACGCAACTCGGAGTTCCCGACTGTCAGCCCCGACAAGTTGGCTAATGAGTAGAGGCCTATACTGACAACAGAAAAAGAAATTATCGAAAAAAGGGGAAATTATTTTAAGGAGTTATTGGAAAGTGATAACATAATGAATGACGAGGAAGAAGAGCAAGGGCAGGAGGAATGCGAAACAATCGAACAAGAATATGGACATCAAATGAAAATTGGAAAAGCAGCAGCTCATGATGGCGTTTTACCTGAAATGATTAAGTACATAGAAGTAGATGGAAAAAAAATGCTGC
Organism: Elmis aenea; assembly: GCA_947652605.1. Lineage (NCBI taxonomy): Eukaryota > Metazoa > Arthropoda > Insecta > Coleoptera > Elmidae > Elmis > Elmis aenea. The sequence continues at coordinate 64,764,568 of OX393576.1, forward strand.
TAAGAATAGTAAATAAGGCATGGCAGGAAAAAGATATTCCAAAGGACTGGGAGGTATCTGTTATATTATCAATATTCAAGACTGGCGATAGTAAAAAATGCGAAAACTATTGAGGCACACCTCTACTTAGTGTAGTAGAAAAATTATATGAAAGAATATTGGAGGAGAGATTAGGGAAACATTTAGAAAGAATTTGGAAGAGGCACAATGTAGCTTTAGACTGGGTAGGAGCACGCAGAATCTAATTTTTACGTTAAGACAGTTAAGTGAAAAACCAATGGAACATTCAAAGATGGTGTACTTGTGCTTTATCGATCTTTCTTTCTTTCTAAAGCACAAAATACGTAATACTTAAACGGCTCATTCACTTTAAGCGCATGATTGAACTCTTTTATTCTTGAAGAAGGAAGTTGCATATACTTTTATCTTATCTTAAAATTTCTAAATAATATTGCATATAGATACCTAAAGAACCGCAGCAAAGACAACTTGTAACTACTTGATAACAAAGATATTTTACCATATTAAATACATAAAGCCAAGTCTTCATCTTGTTTTGAATTATCGCATACCAAATAAATAAGTTACTAAAGCAGACCTCGACTCCGAAAGGTATAAAAGGAACCGATTAAGAAGAAGAAGAAATAAGCAAGTTTTGTTCTGGTATCCTGTAATTATTGTTGGCAAAAAACAAGATCCTTCAATTGTTTGTCATAACATATATCCTGTCGTTTTGCTGTAAGATTTAGTTTGCTTAATTCTCTCTCAAAACGTTGTTCGTGTAGCGATTACGACAACACCTGTTGTATGTTCCCATCGCATCACCTTTAAATAGGAAATGATAAATACATAAACATTAAAAAGCGCCTTTCAACCCTTCAAGAACAATCTCCTTTTCAACGGCAATGCTCAAAACATAAAGTTTGTTTAATTTTATAGCATTTACGGGTAAGCTTGCCTCGAACATTCTTTAAAGATTATAGAATTGGTTTATGCAAATCGAAATATACACTAATTAAATAAGTTTCTGTAAACATTGTAGATCACAATATTTATTAATATACAGGGTGCTCTTAAATATTGCGAAAAAAATTCGGGAGGTGATTCCTTATAAAAAATTAAGGGGGGTCTTTCATATAAAATAAAATAAGTAAAAATAAACCATCAAATTTTCCAATATAAAACGATTCATTTTGGTGGTTGTCATGGTTTGTTTATGTTCATGTTGGACAGAGTTGACGGGCGTTTTAGCGTTGTCGCCGCGTAAACATCAAAATGAATTACATCCGTTACTTCTACCCAATATGAACATAAACATTCCATGGTAACCACCAAAATGAATCGTTTTATATTGGAATGGTTCATGTTTACTTACTTATTTTATTATTTACTCAAAAACTGTAGGTTTTACGAGAAAAGTTAGAGATAAAAAAAAGTTTCTAAATAAACCAAGCTTTCAAAAAAATATTTAATTGCAAAATTTCAACCCACCAAAAAGTTCTGATAAAAAAAAACCAACAGGGGTCGCACTTTTCAGCCCCCTTTGGAGGTGGGAGATGAATGAAAATATTACTAAGGAAACTTTTTAATAACTATAACACATCTGCCAAATATCATTTCCCTACAACCCTACATATATCCAAATTTGAGAAATAAAATAAAAACCTAATTTTACCGCCACCTTTAGGAGGGTGTAACTCCGAAAGGAGTCGTCTAAGGAAAAATTTTATATGAAAGACCCCCTTTCGATAAGGAATCACCTCCCGAATTTTTTTCGAAATATTTAAGAAACACCCTGTATACACACAACTTAAAAAGATGTTGAACTATTTGGTAAAAGGATAACTTTATATTAAAATTCGCGTCAACTGAATTTCCAAAATAATTTTAATAAAAAGTTAAATTGTACGGTTGCAAGTTAAAATTGTGTAATTCCTGGTACCTACAATACAATATCATAAATTTCCTGTGAGTACTATTGCAAACAAGCTGATAATATCACCCAGTAATTCTGTTATTTATGCATTTCACATTTTGTTTCTCGTTTATTTGCGTAGATTTTTTTGTGCTAACATTTTCCGTCAGTCACAAGATTTATTAATAAAAACTACACACGTTCGTTTGGTTGATCAAACGTGAAAATTCCATCTTTACTACTTTTTCTATTTAAACATGAAGTTATGCAAAGCAGATTTGGTTTTTGAGTGATTAACGTCATAACAGTTCAAAACTACACATTTTATATTATAAACTTTGTTATAAGCTTTGAATAAAAGAATAACGTATTTCAGAAAGACAAGTACCCAGACAATATCAATTTATGACAACCCAGATCATGTTACAAACTGTTGATATATTTAAAAAGCATGAAATAGAATATCGGTGACTAATAAAAACGAGTAAATCTTTTAAGTCCTTTTTAATTGTAAGCTTACGGTAGAATAAATGAAAGTGGTTGGATGAAAACTTTTCATTCTTGTGCGAAGACGTATTCAACATATATCCAAGTTTCAACAATTTTAGGACAGTTATAGGAGCAGGGTTGCCTGTCAAACTGATAAACTTTGTAAGTGCTAGACGCCTAGGAAATTCATATTTATTTAAGACTGAAAAATTTGTTCTAAGTAAATACACCTGCGTTTTCGTTCAAAAAGCAACTGGAAAAATATCTGCGTCGCAGGAAAAATACATAATTACAAGCAACGGCGAATTGGAGCTTTGTTTTTTATCCACTTTTACGTCTAGGTTAGCACGATACGTTGGTTCAATATTTAAAAGAAACGTTAGCTTACTTTATTACAAGATATTTGTGGAAACGGCTGCTATAACCTAAAGAAGAATCACAATTCAGCTGTTTCGTAGATGGTGCAGAACGTGCAAGGCGCAATATGAAAGCAACGCAAAATGAGTTTCAAAATTAAACTTGGGTTGGAAGGATCAAATTTGCTTTGTTTTTATTAAATAAAAGAAATTGATTTTTACCTCATTTTAAAATTTCAAACTGTATTGTAAATCGTCGAATTTAGACAGGGTAAAAAGAATGTTACAAGAGTCTTTGTTTGTGAGAAAAACAACAAGATAAATAACAGTTTAGAAACAAAGGAACAAAGATCATTTTAGAAGGAACTACAAAATTTATGAAAATTCGTCTTGAAATTCTTAATTTTTTAATGAAATGAAATATACTTACAAAAATGTAAATGTGCATAGAATAAGCCAACGAATCTTCGCAAAGAAATAGAATTGACTTTGTTCTTTCTATAACGAATCCTGGCAGCACAAATTCATTTAAATTAAGGATTTTCATTAGTGTTTATTGTCTCAAATACAAGTTGAAGAACATGAAGGAGATCTGAGTGAAGTTTTTGTACTTATTATTGGTTAAGAGTCTCGTACGAGTTCTTAAAGATCCTAATTATTATCGATTCGTCGGGAGCATATGGTCCGATAGGTTTTTGAACTGTTCGAATAGAGCCTCTAGAAAGCCAAGTAAGTGGCAGTGAATACCTTTTAAGATGATTAGTGCTTCAATAAAGGATAGAAGTGTTTTGCAGAAATGTCTGCATGCATCGCAGAGAGTGCTTTTACGATTCGTCTTGATAAGGTGTATTTACTTCTGAATAATTTGAATATGAAATTAACTCGCAAGTCGGACGCTGCCTGTGTTAAAAGTATTTAATACTTGAGAAATATTTAGAGTTTTGTGTGTTTGATCCTAACAAAAATTCAGTGAATTAGCGTCCAAGTTTATCCTATACTACCAAAGCGTCTTAAAACACGAAGCTGAACTCATGCAACAGCCATCGTCATGAATTGGACAACACAATTACGAAACCGTCACAACGGCACGTTTTATTTTCTGTGTACAATAAGTTTTTACCCAATCCGACAAATAGTAACTTCGCGCAAGAGAGCCGTGTGTATTTTTTATGTCTACTTTGTTTAGCTAAACCGTAGGATGGAAGGAAATTCTAAGGTTGGAACGTAATTCGTTTCTTTGCTGTGGGGCAAAGGACAAAGTTGTAATAGTAGTATATTACGTAACAAGAGTTGTAAGAAGCATGTTACGCACAAGTGGAAAAGTTGCGCACGGAGCCGCGTAGCGGCGAGTGCGTAATTTTACTACTCGTGTTATGTAGCTTACTTTTTCTACGATCACATAATACCTACGATTTTGACGGCTTTTTGGCTAAAACACCCATGTAATTACGTTATCTTGTTAATTTTGACGTAAGCCTACTTTGACATTTCTAGACAAGTGTGCGTTTTGCTTACCGTGCGTTATAACTCACTTACTAACCATGCAGGAAGTGGGTCTACTGATCATTTCTTTAAAAAAACGTTCTTTTTGCTTACCGTGCGTAAGGACCACGGTCTACTACATAGGTTGAGAAACATCATTGTATATACAAATGTTTTAACCGAATTTTTAAGTCAGTTTTGTTCAAAATAAGTCCCACCTAGGGTACCTTAATAAACAGGGTATGGTCAGCCGAGAACAAGTTTCTATTGGCTGAGGTGTATATACGGTCGAGTTTCGCTTGCCGCTAGGCTGAGACCTCCAGATTTCAAATAATTAGTATGGAGCGCATAGGGGAATATTCATATTTTATTTTTTTCTTGCGTGTTCAGAGTGTTTAAGTGTGTTCTAAGACTTTAAAAGACATAAGTGATAGTTGTGTAAGTTATTGCCATACATAAATTTCATAAGTTAAGTTAAATACAATTATTTTTTTAATTTTTAAGAAAATGTGCGATGTATTATTGGTCTACATCGAACTTAATAGCAATGATTGGGATTAATAATGTAATTTTATGATAAAAAATGAAATTAAAATGATGAACCTATACTTTTCAGTTGCTCATTGGACATAAAAAAATACGTTTATTATAACGTCTTGTGTTTTATTCCTTACATGCCTACACCCCATGATACACGGCGTGTGTCATGGGTTGCATGCCTACCATGGATATACGCGCTCTGTAAATGTTTTTTAAACATTAATAGCTGATAACAATTATTGTTAATCCTTCATTTTTTAATTGCTATACTTATTATTGCATCTATTTCTGCACGCCAATTGAGTTTTTACCTACAAATTTCGTTTAAAAATTGAGTTATTAAAAGAAATCCTATATAATCCCATAGCGGCTAGTAGAAATTTGGAGGGTTTGTGAAGCGTGGCCATACCCTGTTATATAGAGGTACCATAGTCCCACCTAGTCTAGTGCAAGCATAGGTTCTTAAACTTATCGCCATCTAGCGGAAATTTATGTCGAAAAGTTCCAGATTTTTTGACAGGCTTTCCTAACCTGTGTAGTAGACCGTGGTAAGGACCGACTTACTATTCATGCAGGCTATACGGTAAGAGTCATTTACATTAGCGGTCGTGGAAAAAACTAAATTATTTAAAACAAGTGGGAACATATTTGTGTGTGTGTGTCCTTTAATTTAAAACATATACAATTAACAAAGCTATATTTTATTCCATTAATTTTTCGTGTAAATATTTGTACTTAAATACAGTTTTTTTGTAATATACAGCATTAAAAATGAAACTGAATAAACATATGTGCAAAACTTGCTTTAAAAGTAAATTAAAATACACATAATAACATCTAAAGCGTGTTTGTAATTTTTCTTTTTTTGAAACTTCAGATTAAAAATATATTAACCCACAATTGCCGAAATTATAGGCGCAACCTTGGTATATTTTGTCAATGGTTTAATTTATTTAAATTCTTAGGATGCTGGCTGGCTCTTTGTAACGAATCCTTAGCAGTAAAATTTGCATGAATAGGAACCCAAAAGATATCCGCTTCAGACTCAAAATTAATTAAATCTGCTCGGGTGAAAATTTGGTAATAAATGACAATCTACCGCCGAATAATTGTTAATTATTGTTTTAATTAAGCGCATTTAAAGTCACTCTTATTAACGTTTTAATCAAGTCGTTCAGTGCTATAAACGCACACTTTAACATGGTCGTGTTGGCGTATCACACGGTAAATATTTACGATAACATATTCGTATTATAATTTAAAATTAAAGTAGTTATGTATTAGAAATTGTTGGAAACTATTTGCAGTTAGTTTCCTTTTCGCACAATTTTATAAGTCATTTTTATAGCCACACGTTATTTCAGACGGGCGCAAAATTCCCACAGGAGAAGAGAAAACAGTCCCACGCAAAAATAGACTGAAAAAATATACCACAAAATAAATGAAAAAAGTCATAATCCGCTCGCAATATTCAGAATAAATTGGTTAATAAAAGATATTGGGCACGTTTTTACAAGGAAAGCGTATCCTGCCAAAACCAATTTTTGATTAATCGCCAGCTAATGATCCCAATGCGAACAACAAACATCGTTTTAAAGAAGGTGTGGGATTACTTTAAATCACCTGCATTTTCGCTTCAACTCAGTAAAAAGAAGAGAAGAAAAGACAAACAGAATAGTAATGAACACAAAGCAGCCCTTAAATCTAGCAGTAAACGGAGGAGAAAGTTAAAAAGGCCATTTGCAAGAATTTGGCAAGATTAAATCAGAAAAAGCTGCTTTCTTAATCTCAGAATAGTCATGAATTAGAGACGAGATAAATAGAGCTGCTTTGAAGTTTTATAACCTGATAATCTCCAGATAACTTCAGAAACAAACCACAATCACTTTACAGTTGAATATTCAAACAGCCAGATCATATCAGATTTGTTGCCTAATTGGAAGCAGCAACATAGTTTTTAAAGCAGTAATTTATTTCTTTGTCGGTTCGTAAGAGCTCTATTTTTGTCATTTAATGAATTGTAAATGTTGTTTATAAAAGTTTTCCTTAGTTCTTTACAACGAAATGAATGTATTGTAAAAGTTTATTAGGTTTCAAAATGAGATTAGGATTCGCAATATACTTTTTCCTTTTGAATATTTTCAGTTCCTGTTTTAAAACTTTACGAAAGTTGGGGTCATTCAACTTCACAATATTTTCCAAATTATTTACTTTGTTCAGCCTACAAAATTAACTTCCGCGTACAAATATAACTTCACAACTAGTTATATAATTACATCAGGTTTTAATTGTGTGTTAAACTTGTGTGTCGGGTTGTTTCCTAATTTTTAATAATTAATTATTATCTTTATTCTCAGAGCAGTTATAAAAAAGTTTTCAATATAAAAGTTGTTTGAATTCACATGCTTCATAATATAAAATTATTTTAAAATATACTGAGTGTTCAGTTTTATCGAAACAATGTGCAGCTTTGTTATTTTAAATATTATGAGTACACGCTGTATCTTTTTACGTATTCTTGTAGATTATTTTATTTTTTTAAAGAAATACTAAGCATGTCCTTTATCTAAAATCAATAGTTTTCCAGTTATTGCAAATTTAATAGTCAAAAAAAAATGGTGGAGGTTTAGGGTTGTTTCCTAATTTGATATGAATAAATTAATATCTCTTTTATTAAAATTGTTACAAAATAGTTTTCAACCCTAGGATGCACATCACGGGCCTCAGAGGCCCAGCGACCAATTGCTTTCTATGTAATTTTCGATCCACATTTTTTTTTCTGAATTTTTGTCAGGAATACCTCACTCAATGGTTTTTATATCATATTTTCTAAAAATATTGCAAATTAGTTTTGACAAATTATTTTCATAATTTTTATTTAGTAATATCCCGTATTCACACATCAAGGGCTTGAGAGGCCCATAGATTAATAACAGCTTATATGACAAGTAACAATACAGTTTTGGCAAAATATGTTTGAAATTTTTTTGGATGTGAATCTGTTTCCGGTTTTGCTATCGCTGGAACTGTGTATGAGAGACGCCAGCCTGGAGAAGCTACACAAAAAAATCTTGGATTCGAAATTGTAAAATCACTAGTGCGTACTATTCATAACACTGGCTGCAATCTTAACAATAGACAACTTTTTTACGAGTTTAGAGCTTACAAAATTATTCTTTTTTAATGACAAGGCCGCATAAAAACCTGTAGTATTTTATATCGATGTAAAGCTAAAATGAAGGCGGTCAAGAATATTAAATAAAAAATAGGGTGTTGTATTTGAAATATAGAAGTTGCTATTGGTTCCAGAGAGGTGACTCACCCTGTATATTTAAAAATGTTTTTATCGTGTTCGGAAAAGAAAACTGTACGAAATACCCTTTGAATTAACTTTCTATCTCAAACTGTTTAGCCACAATCGACCGATCCCCCACTAATGACACCCTAATAATATACAGGGTGTCCCAGCCAAGACGAATTATTCGATAGCTCTGTTATTAGTAATAATATTAAAAAAAGTTAAATATAAAAGTTGTTTGTTATCATTTACTACATAACCTAAAATTATTTTCAACTATACACAGTGTTTTGTTTTTGCGCTCTGATACCAAACATTGTTTTTTTATATGGAACACCCTGTATATTTTGCAATTTTTGGATGTAAAATTAAATTCTCTTTTAAAAATATTATAGGTTGTTTATGTCTAAAATGAACCGTTTTTGAGTTATTAACGTTTTTTTGAAAATTTTGACAGATGCAGACCTTTATAAAAATATTTATATTTATTAACATAACAACAACAGAGCAATTTACTCTGGTAATTTATTAGACAATAGTGTCATAGTGATTGTTGACTTGTTACATTTTTAAAATAATATACAGGGTGTTCGTTATACTCGGTCCATTTCGCTAAACTTTAAACGCATGTAAATCTTTTTTTTTTAATGGAACACCGTATATATTTTTACATTTTCTTGTAGAAAATTTAATTATCTTTCAAAGTTGTCAAGCATGTTTTATGTCTAAATATAATATTTTTGAAGTTATTTCGTTTCTTATGATTATTTGCGAGTATTTTACCTAAAATAGTAGTAGCCTTTGAAAATTCAAAACAATTTGTATGAACTGTCAACCAGAACAGTTAATCGGCACAATTTAAACTATTATGCCACTAAAAATCCGTATTTTTTAAGAACTGTAGATACACAGCATGCTGGTGTTATTTGCTGCCATTTATGCTGTGTATCTACAACTCTTAAAAAATACGGATTTTTAGTGGCATAATAGTGGAAATTTTGCCGATTAACTGTTCTGGTTGACAGTTCATACAAATTGTTTTGAATTTTCAAAGGCTACTACCGATATTTTAGGTAAAATACTCGCAAATAATCATAAGAAACGAAATAACTTCAAAAATATTATATTTAGACATAAAACATGCTTAACAACTTTGAAAGATAATTAAATTTTCTACAAGAAAATGTAAAAACATATAGGGTGTTCTATTTAAAAAAAAAGATTTACATGCGTTTAAAGTTTAGCGAAATGGACTGAGTATAACGAACACCCTGTATATTATTTTAAAAATGTAACAAGTCAACAATCACTATGACACTATTGCCTAATAAATTACCAGAGTAAATTGCTCTGGTGTTGTTATGTTAATAAATATAAATATTTTTATAAAGGTCTGCATCTGTCAAAATTTTCAAAAAAACGTTAATAACTCAAAAACGGTTTATTTTAGACGTAAACAACCTATAATATTTTTAAAAGAGAATTTAATTTTACATCCAAAAATTGCAAAATATACAGGGTGTTCCATATAAAAAAACAATGTTTGGTATCAGAGCGCAAAAACAAAACACTGTGTATAGTTGAAAATAATTTTAGGTTATGTAGTAAATGATAACAAACAACTTTTATATTTAACTTTTTTTAATATTATTACTAATAACAGAGCTATCGAATAATTCGTCTTGGCTGGGACACCCTGTATATAGATGATACAAAACAACATCCGGAAGTTATAAAAACAGTTTTGTTCACTAAAGTTTGTCACCGGTATCGTTTGCGGTGGCGTACAATTTCACATTCTGTATTTCCTGCATAGAACTGAGTTGACTGGGTGATTTTCCGTTTTGCCTTATTTAAAAAACAATAAATATTTCTTCTTTCTAATGGTTAATACATCCTCCACAGAATGTTTTATTAATGTAGGTACTGTCAAAGTTTTGGGAGCCATATAAAGCTTAATTTTATGAGAAAAACCTTAAAAATGGTAGTGCATGTTTTGTAAGCGTGGTTGTAAATAGTTCTTAAGAAGTTTCTGGATGTGTTAGGTTTAAAAAAGGAAAATTAAGAATTAAAATTTTTAATACGACATTGAAAATTTATTTGAATTCGTTTGTTACAGATCGTCTGCGGCATTACGTTTTTAATAGTCGGTACTGTGGCCTTTATTGAAGAGCGTGGCGAACTTAATTTATCCCTAGGAATTCCTGCAGGAGGAGCAACGATTTTCGCAGCAGGCAAGTTATTTAATAGTAGAAAGTATAATTTAAGCAGTCATATAAAATACCCTGAAATTAAAGCAGAACATGGTTTTTGAATGTTTAAGTTGAAAAATATACCACCCTTTCAGAAATAATTACAGGTAACCCTCCTATAACACGGTAGATATGTTTCTAGAAAATGGCGTGTTGTGTGAAATCGTGTTAAATGAGACCCATAGCCAGTACAAAAAGGGGAGTTAGGTTCCGAAAACAAGCAGTTTATTTTTTATTAAAAAATATTAACATATGTGCATAATGTATAACACAAAAAAAAAGAAAAAAAAATATGTCTAACTATTTTAATATCCTTTATTTACCAATTTTTTTTTCTTATCACCGCTCGGTACAAACAAACGTAAACGTTTTTTCGCTTGAATGATATCACCTTCACTCTCTGAATCCTTTTCATCATTTGCCTCTTCTGCCCTATTTAAAAAATCTGTAATTTTGGTTTGTGTGCTGGTCCTTAAAAGGTCGTTGTAGATTTCCTGGTATGGATATAGGCAATTTTCCAGCTCCCTTTTGAATTTTCGGCTTCTCTCAGCGAATGGGTCTGCATTGAAAAAATGATTCTAGATTTTTAGCCAAGCTTAGGCCTTCCCGTAATTATTTTATTGGTAATTTATTAACTCACAATCTTCATCACTGCTGTTCTCCTCAGAATCGACTTGATTTACAACTTCTGATGCAATTTTCAGCAAATCCGCCCCGCCAATTTTTTCTTCCATCAATAAATCTTGAACGTCCTGAATAGCCATATCCTCAAAACCATCGCCTCCGATCGATTTAGCAAGTTCTAATATGCCACCAATTTCATTTTCTGACAATTCAAGTCGGTTTTCTATTTCAACTGACGATGACCAAATCTTTTTCCAACATGCATTTAGCGTCAATGTTTTTAGTTCTTTCAAAGATAAGGATATGATTTCGAAACAGTGCCTAATTGAAAATTGCTTCCAAGCCTCCATTACACCAACTGATGTTGATTCATTTATGTCTAAAATCCATCGTAATGATTTTCTGATGTAGTTAGTTTTAAAGGTAAGTATACATTATCCTGCAAAGATTCCAATCTAAAACACTAAAACAATAACAAACGCAGCTTGGTTTGTGACAAATGAAACTCCACACAAGGACCTAAACATCCCTCCAGTGTTACAAGAAGCGAAGGCTATAAGCACCAAATACCTCAAGCGACTGGAACGGCATCCCAACCCGTTTGCCGTCAGCCTATTAGACAATAGCCAAACCACACATCGGTTGAAGCGATACACCCCATTAGAAATAAGCTACAGATAAGACTAGAAGCTATTACTAACATTATTCGTATTATTTTATTATTTGTTAGGGCTTTAATGTAAGTTTACTAACCACTCGCTTGCATTGCAGCATGTCCCGCTGCCAAAATGCAAAATGTTTAATCAACCGATTATTGCTCTAGGGCAGATCTCGGGAAGAAAGGAGTAGCTTCACCAATATCTGGAGCAACGAAGTAGTGTTTGGTGGTAGAAACACTACCTGGACGTTGGAATGTCTCAAATCTTGTGGGTAATCTGGAGCATTATCTATTAGTAATTAATAGCACATTAAAGTCCAAATTCTTCTTCTTAAAATAAATTTCAACCTCTGGAATAAAATACTTTAAAAACCATTCTCTAAATAAATCTCCAGTTTCTAAATACGTACATGCCTTAAATACATAAAAGTACAGTGTTATACAAGAGTTTTCGCAAATTTCCGTTCGTGTTAGAGCGAAACCGTGTTGTATGATACCGTGCTGTAGGATGGTTACCTGTACTTGTAATTGTTATTCCATGAAAAAAAAAAAGTTAAATGAAATGAAAATCCTGCATCTAGAAAAGCAATTTAATATTGCTTTTGTTTACCTCCACAAAAATTGATGGGTCAATAAATAAAAAACAAAAAAATCTTGAACTGTCTTTGATTGCTTTATTATTAAATTTTCCGGACAATTCTCAAGCAAGAACGTAAAGAGCTCAAGTAATCAAAGAAATAACGAGTTAAAGATTTTTTGTTCTTCTCATTCTACAAAAATTATGTTGATAATTGAAAAAAATTGTGGAGAATTGAAACTCCTATATATTTTATTGGAGTTGAGTTCGGACTTTTAAACAAGTCGGACGTGTTATTGTTTGCTGAGATAGCGCCGATAAAAACCTCGTTTTACCGGGACTTATCACGTTTCGTCAATGCCAAACTCGAATAAAAACAAAGTGTGATGAAATAAATTATTTTAAGATGATACAATAATAAATACTCAACTCAACTCCAGAAAAACGCCAGAAAAAAAAGAAAAAAAAAAACCTTACAACTTAGGGTATTTTTTTTACCCTCTACACCGAAAGGTAGAAAAGAACCGGAAAATATATATAATATATTATTATACACGGACCGGTATTGGATGTTTGCCATAATTTCTCAGTGGATCTTTTCCATTTAGCCAGACTCTGCGTTAATTAAATTTCTTTTTTTAACTACACGATAAAAAGTATATATAATATGATAAGGGTAGAATGGAGGTCTAAAAACAACAAGACTGGAACTACCCGTAATACATAAAACACAATAAATGAGCTTTCTGTGGGAAACGCCAATTACTAAAGTTGCTTAATGATGTAATTATTCGACGAACTTATTTCGGAGGAACAACAAAATGTACTCCAACTTCAACTACGAGTATAACCATACCAAGAACCTCAAGATGTAATATTGTAAAGCAAAACGAAGGCGTCTAAATGTATTTTAAAATATATTAGTCATGAATTGAATCTAGTGTTATTAATTTTAAAGGAATTTTACTCAATAATAATTACTATATTAGTTGTTTTATGATGCTCTGTATATAGCAATTTCATACGAATGCCTGTTTATGATCAGCCGATTATCATATTTTTACCGTTATTTATTCATAAAACCTTTCGATTCACAGTAAATCACAATTTTAGTGGCTTAAGAGATAAAATATGATACAGCGTTTTTACGAAAATTAGATAATCATTGGTGATGAGAGCGCATGTACCTTGGGGTGTTTGACTTGTAAATTGCGCGTGGAGAAAATCCACCACTTCAGCAATTTGATCAACTTGGTAACATCTAAATATAAACCAAACGTTAACTGCAATTAGCTGGATTTTATTAAAAATATTCACGAAAGTACCATATTTCATTATACAGGGTGGGCCAAATTCGAATGTTTTACGGGATCTCGGTTACTGTAATATCGGTCTAATTTACTTTATTTCTTACTTCATAAGCATACAAATCTGTATAAAAAAACCCTAGTAACATTTTGTTCTATTTTAATAAATAAAGAAGTTAAAGTAAATTTTCAAAAATTATGAAATTTCATTTTTCTTCTGTAGTGCCAAAATGAAAAGCGATATATAAAATCTGATTACACAGGCGTTCTTTTCTCAAAAAAATTGCCCAAGAGACCGATATCGGATTTTCGCTAACTACAGCACCCGAGGTAAAACATTCGAATTTGGTTCACCCTCTATTTTAGGTGGTGAGCGAAAATTATGGTCAACGATGCGATTACTACATTCTGTTTTCATCTGCAGACATCCGAGTTTCCAAGCCAAAACATTTATTTGGTTTCGTGCCGAATTCTAAAGACTCAATGTAATTTTTTCGTTCCTTGTCAATATTGAAATATTCGGTTAATTAACATTAAAAACTAAATAATCAACATATCCTATAGATTTGTTGCTGTACTCACCAATATCAATTATCAACATTACAGCTGAAATTGCGAATGCTAATGTAGTTTGGTGTTCGCAAACTCAGTAATGCAATCGTTCCCGGGGCTGCGGGATTAAGTTACAACCACAGACGAATCGGCTTTCAGTGCCGGCATTATACATTACCTACTATAACTAAAGATATTTTCAAAAAATATTCTTCTAAGGAAAAATAAAAATCAGGTTAAAAATACATTTTGAAATAATTTTATTAATGCTCGTTCCTGCGATTTCTGTGTTTTACATCTTGTGTCTGAAAACCGAATTCACGTATAAAATTATAAGTAAAACAGCAAGGAATAATCAGCTTAAATGGTTAAGTTAACCAAAACTTCCTAGTTTCTCCGAACTATAATCTCTTGGGCAAATTAAAGAAGCTTATTTTGATACTGAAGATTGCTTTGCTCCTGCAAATGTATTCCTATACATAAGAGGGAGAACGAATTCATTCTAATTGGGATGATGATTTGCGTGAATCTGGCCTTTTTAAGTGGTTGCAAGGACTAATCAGTGTTGTATAACGATTTAAACATTTTCATTTAAACTTCAAAAATGCAAGGACCAGAGTCTAGCCGATTTAAAAGGGACCATTCGAAAAATGTTTAAATTTAAACAAATAGGTTGGAACTTCTTGTATCTACACGTTATGCATGGCCTTAATAATGATTTATAGCCCTCAAATCATTTAAATTATCCATGAAAACTGAGAAAAGTGCAAAGACTTTTATATTTTTCTATTTTCAGCTGCAAGTATTCACACAAGCAAGGGATTTGGAGGATATCAAGTATCAACATGTCTTCCAGGTTCACCATTTCGTTTCCTGGGTCCATCATTTCGTATAGCCCTACCAGTGGCAGTTCTTTGGGGCACAGCCTGTTCATTTCTTGCTGCAGTAATGGTTCAATGTACAAAAACACTTAGTTGTCTAAAGATACATGGAACCTATGACGAATTAGTTTATGCGCAAAATCATAAAGACGTGATGATTTTGGGGGCAGTCGAACTGATACTCGCTGTTGTTACTTTACTTGCAGTTCTATTGCTACTCAGAATCGACTGCAAATATGATCCTGACTGATGCATACCAACCACCGATGCCCAGACAACGGCACTCGGTGTTAGTATTATAGGAGGTATAGGTGGATTTTCTATACCACCAACAACTAGCTCAGCAAATGAGCGAGTTGGTAGGGTTGCTTGGATGGTGTAATTTTGCGAGTCCTACTATTGTATACAAAAGTATGGACTGACTCTAAAAGCAGTAGGAAAATACTGTCCATGGATTGATCAACTAAATCACTTCCTTAATACTTTTTCAAAAAAGCCAAAATTGAAACATAAGACTACATTTTCTATTTGTGTATATATTTACATATCAACCTCAAAAGTGTGGGCCAAACATATTGCATATACTAAAGTAATTTGTGGTACGAACTCTTATAAACAGAAAAGCAGAACTTTAGAAGTGAAAACAAATATTGCAATCAAATAAAGTTATTAAATACAATCATAAACCATCCTGTTTGTATATACAGGGTGCCCCATGACCGTGAGATTTTTCGATAGCTCCTTTATTTATGAAAATATAAAAGAATATTTAATACAAATATTGTGCGAACCTATTTTTTAGATAACCTAAATTTATTTTCAAATATATAGGGTGTTTTGTTTGAGCGGCACATATGAAAATGTAATTTTTTTTAAAAAAACACCCTGTATATTTTTACATTTTTGGATTTCTCGTAAAAATTACTTTAAAAGATGTATAATGTTGTATGAGTCTTAAGTCAACCGTTTTCGTAAAATTTACATTTTTATGAAATTTTTGAGCAATACAGCACTTTAATTTTTTTAGTAATAGTAATAAAAATCGAAAAATCAACTTTAGGTAAAGGACATGCTTAATAATTTCGAAAGACAATTAAATTCTCTACAAGTAAATGTAAAAATATACAGGGCGTCGTATTTTGAAAAATGACTTATCGATGTTTAAAGTTTCACAAGTTTGACCAAGCGTAAAAAACACCCTGTATAATATTTTTTAAATGTAGCTAGCGCAAATTGTTAATTAATCTATTATCAATCTAATTTTTCAACGATATTTTACTGCTTTTTAAATAACTTAAATGTTAAAAAAAATAAAGTGCTGTATTGCTCAAAAATTTCATAAAAACGTAAGTTTTGCGAAAACGGTTGACTTTAGACCCATATAACGTTATACATTTTTTAAAGCAATTTTTAAGAGAAATCAAAAAATGTAAAAATATACAGGGTGTTCATTAGAAAAAATATACATTTTTATATGTGCCGCTCAAACACTGTATATTTGAAAATCAATTTAGTTTATGTAGCAAATAGGTTCGCACAATATTTGTATTAAATATTTTTTTATGTTTGCATTAATAAAGGTCGTGGTGTATCCTGTATAGAGACAATTCTGCATTTAATAATGCAGCAAATTAAAATCAAGTAATATAAACATTTTCTTGCTGATTCGATTCCAGTTTAACGAAGCGTGCACCTTCTGTGTCTCATTAAGTGTAATAATTTTCACTTTCTGATCCTTTAATCAACGCTCAGCGCATTAAGGATGTATCAAAAATTCAACGCCATTTTTAGAATTCAAAATTACATTAAATCATCACTTTGTTTTACAAAATTAGAATATATAGATGGAAGAGTGCTGTGTAATTCAAGTAGAATTAGATTTTTTATGTGAAGGTCAAGCTGAATTTATTAAGTTAAAAAAAAAAAAACTAGGAGGCCGCGGAAAACGAAATTTGCAAGGTAGATAATTCTTGTCTGAAAATGAGCTTGATATAGCCGTTTACAATTATTTTGCAAGTTTTCCGAAAGAAGAAGTTAATAGTAAAAATCGTGAAGTGTATTATTGCTGCAGGAAATTAAAAACATATTTAAAATAAAATTTTAGAAACTATTACCTAACCGTATTTTTATTCTTAATAAATTCAGTTTGGCACTTGTAGAAACAATTAGATAATCTTGAATATATTATAACGTAATGTTTTGACTAAGAATTTTAAAATATAGCACAGTAACACGATCACTGCCGATGACACAATCGTTGAGTCATGGCCGTTCCTCACTAGGAGCCAATGACTAGCCAAGCGAGTCATGGACATATCTATGCTAAATGTTCCAGTAGTTTGTCAGCTGTTGTGAGGCTAGCTAACGGTTTTACTGGCTTGTGAGAAAAGGTTAACCTTGTCTTTTTCTTATGTCGGTTTTTAAAATTTGTTTTGTAAAAGGTTAAAATGGATGATCAAGTCGCAGGACCATCTAGATCTAAAAAGCGGCATACAGATTATGAAAATAAAAGTGCTTTAGAAGATTGTGACTCAAAACCACTATTAAATCTTTCTGACAGCGAAGACGATCCTTTTTTTGGCAGTGATAGTGAGTATGGGCTATTGGATGAGTCATCAGAGGAAGACGAAGACACTATACTAGAAGATGTGCATAACTCAAATAATGTTGAAGATTCTGTTCTAACTAATGTTAATAATCAAGGTGTAAATATTTGGACTGATATACCAGATTTCCAACACATTGGGTTTAGTGGAATACCTGGTTTACGTGCTAATATGACAAGTGATGATCCTTTCGATTTCTTTCAATTACTTATAACTGACGATTTCCTTCAGCATATCGTTGAAGAAACTAGTAACTATGCGGAAGAAGTTTTTCTCTCACAAAATAATAAAAAATCTCGTATTACTCAATGGAAACCTCTTACGTTATCAGAATTCAAGGGATTTTTGGGACTTTGGCTACATATGGGCCACATAGATATAAATAGAATACAAGATTACTGGAAAACAGATGAACTTTACGGTATTCCTTGTTTCCAAAAACATATGAGCAGAAATCGATTTCAATTAATTATGAGCTGCCTGCATTTTTCAAAGAATCCTCAAAGAGGTGAACCAGGATTTAACGATCGTCTTTACAAGATAAGATATTTGGAAGACTACGTGAATAATAAAATGTCTGAAATATATTATCCAGGGAAGGAACTATCACTAGACGAATTTATGTTATTGTGGCGGGGAAGACTAACGTTTAGGCAGTGTATCAAAAATAAATATGGAATAAAATTGTATATTCTCACAGAACCAAATGGTTTAGTATTAAAAATAAGAACTTCTTCTCGTGCTGAAGGTGATATGAGTGGAAAAGGACATCCTGCAAATGTAGTTCTAGCGCTGATGAGAGAATACTTGAACAGCGGACATTCATTATTTATAGATAATTTTTACAACAGCTATTTTCTATCTAGACTGTTGTTAGAGAACAATACATTCGTTACCGGTACTCTAAGAAATAATAGACAAGGAAACCCAAAAGAAATTGTTACTGCAAAACTTCAAAAAGGCGAAGTTATTACCAAATATTCAAATGGAGTAGCAATAGGAAAATGGCGTGACAAAAGGGAAGTACTGTTTTTATCAACTGAATTCGGTTCAGAAATGATAAAGCAAGAGAGTCGTAGAGGTGAAAAGAAACAGAAGCCAAAAGCAATAGCTATGTACATTAAATATATGTCAGGAATAGATAGGCAAGACCAAATGCTCTCTTATTATAACAGTGACAGAAAAACTATCAGATGGTATAAAAAATTAGCTATACATTTTATATCTATTCTTACACTAAATAGCTTTTATTTATATAATAGATATTCTCTAAAAGAAAAATTAAGTTATTACGACTTTCGCCACTGTATCGTGAGAAAACTTTTATCACAGATAGAAAAACCTAGGCCAATAAATATAAAATCAAATGCTAAAATTCAGAGCCAACCTACTATCAGCCATGTTGCTGAAAAAATGCAAAAGGACAAAAATGGCACACAAATGAGAAAAAGGTGCAGAGTTTGTTATGAATGCAATATTCGAAAGCAGACCCCATATTTCTGCCAATCCTGTGATGGTAGCCCAGGACTTTGCTTAGGAGACTGCTTTCGAACATATCATGCAAAAAAAACCAGAAAGCAAATAGTGGAATTTCAAATTTATTTTTGTTTAGAATAATTTTTAGTTTATTTGTTGTAGTACTGTTATTATTATTGTTTCAATAAGTATTACATGAACGTTTTATGTGTTTTTTTTTAACCCAAAAACGTCCAAAAAGTAAATAATTTTTGTAATTTTAAGTATATATTTTTAGCTTAAGAATTTATTTGTTGTTTTCTTGTTACTTTGTTTATACTCAATAAAAAACAATATTGGGAAATCAATAAAATATTTATTTTATGATCTCAATTTTACTTGACTCAACTGTTGAGTCATTGGCTTTGCTAGAGGCCGATCACTCAACAGAGTCGAGGCCTAAAATTACCTAAAATTTTAAAAAAAGCAGTTAAAACTATATGCTTTAATAAAACATACTTGACATTAAATTTATCAATAAAACGCGTTTGGCTTTTGGGAATAGCAATAATATCTTAATCGGCAGTGAACGTGTTAAAAAATACTGTCCATGCACTAAATGTCTATATTTATTACTTTTTTTATTTATCTTTGAACACTTAATTGTTAATTGTGTTAAAATTCATGTAAACGTAGGCAGATCGTAATATTTCACGAATGTTTTGTGTAACAAAATGTATTTTTCCACTGTATAAAAACTAAACTAATTTCCTTGTAAGAAAGTAAACTATCAATAAACTTTTTTCTCAAAACTGTTAAATATGATAAACAAGAAAATATCGACATATTTTTAAACCAAAGCAGTTTGCTTAAACCTTCATAGACAGGTTATTTAGATTCTAATGTACTAATTTCACCATCTATAAAGTTAATTGGAAAACTTTCAAAAATTTCTCGAAAAAATGAAACACACTGCCTACACATTTAGGAATTTTAAAAATTGATGAGCTGTTAATATTTTAAGCAATCTTTGAACAAGTTGGAGGTAGATAAGAATTTCTTAGAGTATGTCTATCAATTTTAGGAACTACGAAGCATTTTGCAGAACTTTTTTTACCACAAAAAAAGTCTATTGTACCTAGTTCTAAGCCCTGTAAGTTTTGGTTATTTTAGTCAACAGGCATGTAGGCTCAGTCTCGATAGCATTATCCACTAAAGTAATAACTTTTTTTAATCGACTGTTATAAAGTTCTCAAATATTTAAAGAATAATGTTTTTAAATTTAAAGGTATCACAAGTACTAACCTCACAAAAAGTCATTTTTTAACTAATTAAGCCTAATTTATTACTAATTTCTGTCTACAGTCATGTAGGTGCATGCCTGCTGCATAGCTAACTTCAATATTGTCACATTTTAAGCTCATTTAACGTTATTATATTAAAAAATCCACACAGAACTGCATTATAGGTGACACTTGAGGGCGGCCATATTGTTTTTATTGATATGATTTATAGCCAAACGTCCAGTATAGTTGGATGCCGACCTGTCAGTTATAATTAACATGGGCGTTTACATTGCGCATATGGGACTATATGTAAAAACCTCGTTTCTGTTTCCATGAAAACTAAGCTGGTCGATTGTGCGTAGAGTGTTTATACGAATGGGCAAGTTCGCCCTTTTTAGTAATTTTAAAACGTTTGCGTTAGAAGTGTTTAAATGACATAAAACTTTGCAGTTTTGTTATGAAATGATTTATTTATATGTGGAAGGTTAATAATTTTACGTATGCTCATAACAAACGCATAATACTTAAAGATATAACTATTTACCTTCATTTTCCCTATTCTTCATATCTTGGTTGTTGCTCGACCACTACATGGTGCAAATATGTCGATGAGACACTTTATATTAAACATACGTTTGGAAATCTTTGGATAGAATTAACATCAAATAGTTTTTAAGTAGTCAAATACAACAATTATTTTTATAACACAAAATAGAAAACTAGATTACAATAATTACAAACGCATATACAAGTTCGTTATAATTATAACATCATCATTCTATAAATTTGTGTTTGTGTTAAAAGTAAGTCAGTGTAAAATTGTATGTATAAACAAATAATTTTGTTGTAAGAAATAAATGACACCATTGATCAATGTAAAAGTACTTAGGACAATATTTTATATGTTATTACAGTTTTCACAGAAGTGGAAATGCTGTTAAAATGATAATGTTGAGATCTATTGAGATATTAATAAAAATATTACAAAATCTTGTGTTTAATTCTAATGTATGCAACCCACAGCCCACGTACTAGAATGATTCCCACCAAAAAATTCAAATTCAAATTTAGTTTGTAAGTTGACCACCAGAGGGTCAAACACCGCCGTGTACCTCCTTTAACTTCTGTGATCCTGATACAAAAATCAAATTTTGCTTCATTTCTCTCAGAATTATTATTGTCAGTCCCACCAATTTTTAATTCAAATTTAGTTTGAAACTTGACCACCAGAGGGCAAAATACCGCCGTCCTTTAACTTCTGTGATCCTGATACATGAATCAAATTTTGCTCTCAAGAAATAAATCTGTAAAATTTTACTTCATTTCTCATCTAAAAATCCAGTTCTTGTATTAGGATCACAGAAGTTAAAGGAGGTAATACATGACGGTATTTGGTCCTCTGGTGGTCTACTTATGAACTAAATTTGAAGTTAATTTTTTGGTGGGAATCATACTCCTTGTGTGGGGGGTTGCATACATTAAAATTAAAACGCAAGATTTTGTTACGTTTTTATTAATATTTCAATAAAAGTCAACGTAGAGAATTACAATTATTGAGTGATATTACAACTTAACAATAATTATAAACTATATCAGTAAGTGTTAACAAAACAGTAATAAACTAACAACTTTTGAGCGACAAATTCTACCTTATAAGATAATAGATTATCTGCAGCTAAACAAATAACATATCAAGTGTAAATATAATAAATATTTAAATAAAGTTTTAAAAATTAATGCCAAAATGTATAAGGAGAACTTTGATGTTGACAGTTTCCACTGAGTTATGTGATTGGCTTTCACGGCATGTCCTGTAGATAACTTGATTTCCTGGCTGAAACCACATCAACGGTGGCTTCATATTCCATGTTTTGTTTAATTCGTCTTGGACATCTTTTGAGTCCATTGCTTAGAAGTTATTGAAGGACTTTCCAGTGCAACTGAAAACAATAATTTAAATTAGAAGTCTCAAAATAAAATGATGATACTGAGCAAGTTGAAAAGTACTATTTACAAGATCTAAATATTTACACTATCTTAAGACTAAATTAACACATTTAAACAACTAAATTTATTAAGTTATGATTTACTATCTTATCATCATCTTACCTTTTAAATTTAATCATCGCTTTACTTGATGCATTCTGGTATCATCTCAGTTTTTTCTTAACTTAAGTTCAAAATAGTTGTTTATTGCCATAACAAAACGATGTCTTCAAATCCTTCTATGTAGTTTCAACAAGTTTAAAGTTGACTACTTAACTTCATGACATGATAATCGTAATATATTTCTGTAACTGCACCAACACCATTGAATATTGTTAAGCACTCGGCTGAAGAAAAATCATGAACGAAGTAACCTGTAAAACGTAATGCATAATTGTTTATATGGCAGCTGTATTGGTCCAAAAATTAACATCTTGGATTACTTATAGCCTTAAAAGCACTATTATAATATCGACATTTCATACCTTAAGTGTTGTAGACTAATTCGTGCCCAGTTGTGCGACTTCCTGTCACATGTACAGCAACATGTAGTGTCAACCATATCAGTCCAGGATTGTATAAGTTACTAAATGAGGTTAATAATAGCCTTGGAAACCCTATTTATCATCGAAATTCCATACCATGAGTTTTGTAGGCAAATTTGTGTCGAATGGTCTAAATACTACTAAATACTAAAATACAAATCACACTGTTTTAATCATTTACACACCATATAACCGAAGAAAGTTGTTTGGTTTAGCATAAAATGAATCAATATTAGGCTTTTGCACAATATTTTAACCTGTATTTGTTTAAATTGCTCAAATTTTAAACATTGAAAATTATTCATCTTGACAGCTGATGTCAACATGGCCGATACATGTTCGCCAACCTAAGAAGTAAATATTACTAGTACAAAATATACGCTAAGACCTCCTGCAGTTTCTGCTATCCTGATACTCATTTTCTAAATCCCATAAGAATAGCATTGACGAGGATAATATCTCGGATTCAGCTGATGGTGCGCCAAGACAACCTAGGGACATTTTTATGAGCTATGTTTTGAACATGTTATGTGTAATGTTATTGTTTTGATTGAAATTATAGGTTAATTTGGGTTAAAATATGAATAAATAAAATATGATTAAATAATTATTAAGGAACTTTCTATTTTTTATCTACAGAGTGTAAGCTGTTTAAGTTGTTCTTCAATGTGAAAGTTAAATTAAAATAAAATACAAGCTGTCTTTAATGTATGAGCCTTTGCTTTATCGATAATCACAAAAATTGAGTTACTGGTTTAAAACGATTAAAAATATACAAGAAAAGTAATGCATGCTTAATGAACAGAATGTATGGGGAATGACATTCAGGAACGATATTCGTTCATAAATCTAGAACTGCCTTTTTACTTAAGGTGACCAATCGTCCTCCTTTAGCGAGGACAGTCCTTCTTTTGTAAATTCTGTCCTTCGAAAAGTGTTCTCCTTTTCGATACATTGACAAAAAATATTCATTCACAATCAGTGAAAAAGTACTCATTTAAATAATAATTAATAGGCATGTAAGCATATTTACATGTTACAAATGTCTTTATTATGCGCATTTATCATATTATAGTGTATTATTGTTGCAATGAATAAAATGTTTCTTTTATTTCCGATATTTTTTTCTTCAATTTATTTGTGTCCTCCTTTTCATTGTGAAAAAGTTGGTCACCTTATTAACAAGTATTGCTAAAAGTTGTTTGAGTTTTACCATAAAAAAAAAAACGCAATTTTCAAATTTTCGTTAAAAAATGCTCTCAAAAGTTAGCTCCAAATTTTTTTTAGTGATATTTCATTGAACTTAACATTAATATAATCTCTAAAACTCCTAGTAACTAAAATGATTCCCCAGCAACTAATTCATAACAATTTCAACTGCACAACCATTAACAATGAACACTGTTAAATCATTGCAGTTTCAGTTAACACGCAACATTTTGCTGCACTGTTGAATATGTTTTTAGCATACGTGCATAACACTGATGCACAATAACAACAAAGTAAGTCTGTGTAATATTTATGTTTGGAAAAACAACATATATAATTTCTGTACATTACGATTTAGATTCATATATATACAAAACAATACAAACATATTCTTTGGCGAAAATATATACAAATAACAACAAAAGGAGTATTTGTTTGAACTCACAAAAACATTAAGCGAACTAGACAACAGCGATCCGCATTAATAATGTATCACGTACAAATATTATAAAACCACATACAAAAGGTGATTGATTATTTTGTTAGTCATCTCATATTACCTAAGTGGTCTTACATCATACTAAATATACTAATACCAATACCTAAGTACTGACAGTGCAATGTATTTTTGAATTGACGACTTGAACACCTGACGGTTAGCTGGATATTAAAATTTAAAAAAAAACATTAGCTCTGACAATTTTCAATTAAAATTAACTAGCCAACAGAAAAACATTACATCTACAAAAGTACATGAAAGCAAATAACAGATTTTCTAATACAAAAAGAGTATTGCAATTACATTATTATTATTTAATTTTACCTTATACTATATTGCCTATAGAAAAACAAAATCTGTCAGAGCTAGTTGGGTACAATAATTGGAATAACTTATTTTACCTATTTACTCAGAAGAAACGAATTAACACAAATTCGACATATAATACAAGCACTTTTTGATTTAACTTCGTTCGATTAGCAATTAAATTTCATTAACTGATTGGTTTAGCAGTTTGAATCATTTACAAATCAAAAATTAAGGCAAATATTCCCAAATCTAGTTTCACAGCAATTTTTTAAGCTGACTGGTAGAGGTCTTTCAGGATAAACTGAACTGTGACACAGAAACAAAAGCTCGTCTAAGCGTTAATTACTGCTCCACCTAAAAACATACGTCTATTTCAACAACGGGGTTATAACCTATAATAATGTAACGTTTTTAGAAAGGTCTACATTTCAAGCCTCTCTTTGCACATTTCACGGTTCAGTTTATCCTGAAAGACCTCTAGTTAAGCTTTCACTTTACTCTAAATTGTTCATAATATCCTTGAATTTAGTCTGTAATATTCGATTGTTATAACAGTGTAGTGTAGTGTTCAAGAATCTAAATCTAAAAAGAAATACTTCCTTTTAGCGTTTAAATATTTGGGACATAAATCGTCAAGTGCCTGTATACGATTGGTTTTGATATTTTTTAAATGTTAGTGGCACACATGAGTAGAATTAAGTATGTACTGGGATTTGTGCTGAGACTAATAAAAATGTGAACAGCAATCATATCTACTATGGAAATTTCAGTTTAAATTACACTCGAAGGGAGTTTTTCGAGTGAAGGTACGCTTTGATTATTGCCTCGATGTCGAGGCAACGTGCCACTATTTGGGATGCAAGACACTTCAGGACAGCCATTGGTTAAAAGAAGTTCTACAAGGCCTCTACTGGTGGCTAAACACACGTCGGTATTAGCGCCACTGACAGACTGGAATTTCGCTGCTGCTACACTGGCGGCCGCTCTTGCATAAGCTAAGCATGTACGTCCATCTTGGTCTATAGCTTTCACATTTGCGTTGCTCTGTAAAACAAAACAATAAACGTTGCTTATCAATGCTAAAAAAAACTGGGGTGGCCACCAAATGACTTTCGCCATATACATATACAGTGTGACCATTTCAAAGCGGGCCGATCATCCCTATAAAAAGTTTATTTACCTATGGTCTGATTTTTTACAAAAAATAAAGCATCGAAAACTGTACTTTGGCACCCTATTTAAAAATTCAGTTTACACTCACAAAGCCTACTATGATTTTTTTTCGATGTCAAAATTGGCCAAATTTGTTTAGTCAATTTTTTATTTAAAAATTTTGAATTAATTTCGTAATTTTAAATTTCAAGATAGTTGAGACAAACGGCATTTTACAAAAACAAAATAAACTCCATAACACACTAAAACTTAAAAAAAAATAATTTAAAGCCGTTTTCAAAAAAAATTGTAATATTTAATTTTTGAAATAGTTTTGTAATTTTTAATTTCAGATAGTTGAGACAAACAGCATATTACCGAGAAAAATAAACTCTATAACTCAATAGAATTTAGAAAAAAAAAATTAAATAATTTCCTATATTTAAATTTTATCCAAAAAAAATGTAATGATTGAATAAACAAATAATTCAAAACATATTGTTGAGATTACGTACCCAAATTAACAACTGGGCCACAGCTAAATTACCCATCGCACACGCAAGATGCAAGGGACTTCTGAGATCTCTTGGAGCAACTGTCGTATTAACGTCGTCCACGCCTGATTGAGCAAGTACCAAGACGATCTGTTTCATATTCGCACTGCACACGCCATCCACCAGCTGTTGTCCCAGAGGCATCGTGTTATTTGGTTGGGGAAGAAACTCTTTACTTTCGTACTTGGCTCGTATCCATCTTTCTTTTTCTTCACGACTCGAAGCCGGACTAGGTTTCGTTCTACCTTGCGTCCTGTTTTCCCAGACCGAATTCGCCAATCCATTTCCAATAGCTAGCATTACACTTAGATGGCCCGCACTATTAAAAAGAAAAACATTTGAAGGCAGGCACATTATTTAACAAAACAAAACAGAATCAATTAAACCACGCAGTTTGCAACAACAGAACACTTGATTGTTAGTTCGAATACTGGAACATCACTGGACTAAATTAAAAACAATTAAAAAATTAACTTACGGCCATTCGTCCAAATCCAAAGAACGAACTTTTGATATATGAGAACCTAGATTCCTGTGAATCCCCGAACATTCTATACAGACCAATATGCCGAGATTCAAACTGGCCCAGTCGGGATCTAAACACAAACGTAACATTAAAAATAAATAGAAAAATGTAATGTAGTTAATCGCCATACTTATAGCATCACAATCAGCGCAAAAGCCGTTTCCAGGAACACGACTTCTTATTGCTTGTATGGTCGATGCTTCCATGGGATTGTTTTGCTTCTTGGCTTTCGACGATTCGTTTAGTTGCAACGAATTTAATATCTGTTGTTCAATGGCAGAAACCCAGTCATCTCGTTCTTCTGAGCTTAATGCTTCAAAATGCCACTGCTTATTATCTAATGATACAATATAAAACTCATATCCATCAGAATCTGCAATGAAAGACAAATTAAGTTGGTAAAATTGGAGTACGACTACCAATGAACTGCAGACATCAATATAAAATTACCTAATTTCATGAAATACATGAACTATCGCTAACAAACTTAACTGAGGAATATTATAAACAAATTGAGGTAAGCTCAACCAAATTTAAAGTAAAGCAAAAACATAAAAAACGAAAAATTTGGATTTCGAACGGCATAATAAACTCTATTATGATAAGAGATAATTTATATAAGCAATTGAGAAATCAGTTTGGAAATGTTAAACTAAAAACCACATACTCACGATATAAAAACAAAATTTCAAATTTTATAACAGTGCAGAAAGAAAAATACTTTACGGAAAAATTATTAATGAAATAAATAATCCCAAACAAATATGGAGTACTGCCAATGAGTTTTTAAACAAATCAAAAATACACGGTCCAATTAATATTATTAAACAATTTAACAATACCATAACAGGAAAAGCACACATTGCAGAATGTTTTAATGATCATTTTGTAAATGTGAGCATTAATTTAGCTAACAAAATACATAATTCCAAAGAAGATACTGACGCAATGATTAAAAATGTCCCAGTCAATTCAAATTCCTTTTTTTTATCTCCTATAACTCCTGATGAAGTTATATCTGCTGTCAAAAGTCTAAAATCTAATTCAAAAGATAATCTTTCATCAAATATATTAAAAAATGTAATTTTTGGATTAAATTCTCTTTCAAAAATATTAAAGGTTGTTCATGTCTAAAATAAACTGTTTTTGAGTTATAAACGTTTTTTTGAAAATTTTGCCAGATGCATACCTTTATAAAAATATTTATATTTATTAACATAACAACACCAGAGCAATTTACTCTGGTAATTTATTAGACGATAGTGTCATAGTAATTAATTGTTGACTAGTTACATTTTTAAAATAATATACAGGATGTTCGTTATACTTGGTCCATTTCCCTAAACTGAAACTCATATAAGTCATCTTTTTTAAATAGAACACCCTGTATATTTTTGCATTTTCTTGTAGAAAATTTAATTATCTTTCAAAGTTATTAAGCATGTTTTACATCTAAATATAATATTTTGGGAGTTATTTAGTTTCTTATGATTATTTGCGAGTAATTTACCTAAAATATCAGTAGTAGCCTTTGAAAATTCAAAACAATTTGTATAAACTGTTAACCAGAACAGTTAATCGGCACAATTTCCACTATTATGCCACTAAAAATCCATATTTTTTAGGAGCTGTAGATACACAACATAAATGGCAGCAAACACCAGAATGCTGTGTATCTACAGTTCTTAAAAAATATGGATTTTTAGTGGCATAATAGTGGAAATCGTGCCGATTAACTGTTCTGGTTGACAGTTCATACAGATTGTTTTGAATTTTCAAAGGCTACTAACGATATTTTAGGTAAAATACTCAGCATAAGAAAGTTAATAACTCCAAAAATATTATATTTAGATGTAAAACATGCTTAATAACTTTGAAAGATAATTAAATTTTCTACAAGAAAATGCAAAAATATACAGGGTGTTCTATTTAAAAAAGATGACTTATATGCGTTTCAAGTTTAGGGAAATGGGCCGAGTATAACGAACACCCTGTATATTATTTTAAAAATGTAACTAGTCAACAATCACTATGACACTATTTGTCTAATAAATTACCAGAGTAAATTGCTCTGGTGTTGTTAATAAATATAAATATTTTTATAAAGGTCAGAATTTTCAAAAAAACGTTAATAACTCAAAAACGGTTCGTTTTAGACATAAACAACCTATAATATTTTTGAAAGAGAATTTAGTTTTACATCCAAAAATTACAAAATATACCTAGTGTTCCATATAAAAAAACAATGTTTGGTATCAGTGCGCAAAAACAAAACACTGTGTATGGTTAAAAATAATTTTAGGTTATGTAGTAAATGATTACAAACAACTTTTATATTTAACTTTTTTTTAATATTATTACTAATAACAGAGCTATCGAATAATTCGTCTTGGCCCCGGACACCCTGTGTATGTCTTGTACAATACTTTACAAATTTATGAATAAAAGAATATTTGAATTTGAACACAAAGGATCAATTAAATTTGAAATTGATTTAGATAAAAAATCTTACCATCATATTCCGAATTTTTAACGCCACTACTTTTCATTCGACGATGCCTTTTCTTAACATTGGGTGTTTCCGTTTTCAAATTATCACCATTAAGAAACGAGTTACTACTTGACAAAACCATTCCTTCGTCTCCGCTTAATTGCGTATATTTACATCCTGGATCTTTCAACGTTTCGAACGCGGTCAATAAAACTTTTTCCGTCGTGCGTTTATCTTTCAGTCCTGGTTAACAAAACAAGTATATAATATAAAGAAGACTTTAATGAAATGCTGTAAAACATACCACCGAGCGACAGTCCTCCAAGACCTTCGTTAATGCTGTTGCTTCCGTTCGTACTGGCTACTGTTATGATGGATTTTGATCCCCTGGGCTTTTGGCCAGGTACTTTAACTGTTACATATTGCAGCGGTATTTCTTTTCCATGTACATCGTCCATATAATCCTGTAAACAAATCTATTAGTAATAAATTTCAACGATTTAAAAATAATCAACGTACATGTAAACTAGGATGATAAGTTAATCTTCCATCGTCACACAAGGTAACATACTTTTTCTTCCACTCTTTATTGAGAGGTTTATTGCTACGTTTATACAGGTATCCTTGCTTAACTGGTATTGCCCTACCACTGCCGAAGTCACCACCATTCTTTAATTTATCATCTCCCTTCTTGGAGGGTGTAAATAGATTCGAACGTCTTCTGCTTTTACGTGAAGTAGTGGGTGTCGAGCTGGGCGTGGGTAAATCTTTAGCATCTTTTTGAACAGGCGGTGGAGGTTGAACATTATCTAACGGATGAGGTACTGCAAACTTGGCGATGTTATTATTTTCAGTTTGTACTACGAGGGCTTGAGATGAACCGTGACTTCCCAAGGTGGACGATGAAGAATTCCATCTATCTTCTGGATTTCTAAACACTGGATCATGCTTATCAGACTGTCTATAAAGTTGTTGGTTTGATAGTGACAAAGTGTGTGCCTGCCGATTAGCTACAGACGATTCCTACAAAAAAAATGTCATAACTTAATACTTCTTGATACACACGTTTACAAAATAAAATCTTACCTTATGTGACAACGTATGGGTATGACTAGGGGATGAAACATTATTAGAAGATACTGTAGATTGTCCTGTTGACGGAGGAAATCCGTTATTTGAGGTTCCTGCAGGCGGTGCATGTCTCGACACCGGCATTGTTCCAGCAGCCGGATGAAAATGGCTGTTTGGGGTGGAAGGTCTTGAATTTGTCGGTGTTAAACATCCTGCCGAAGCTGACAGCCGCTGTTGAACTATTTTCTGACAAGCTAAAAGAAATTAAAAAACTGTATATATGGCAAATATTTAAACTAAACCAACTAGCCCAAGGCTTCATACGTTCATTATAAAGGCCCTAAATTAATTACAACTCTATAAATAATAAATTTTGCAGCATTTTCAACTATCCACAGTTTTCTTATGGCTTAACAAAACACCTAACCACACATATCTTTAAAATACAAGTCAATTGGCCTTTTACAAAACAATCCACACTACCTTTTCAACAATTTACAACAA
The DNA here is from genome assembly GCA_947652605.1 of Elmis aenea. Taxonomy (NCBI): domain Eukaryota; kingdom Metazoa; phylum Arthropoda; class Insecta; order Coleoptera; family Elmidae; genus Elmis; species Elmis aenea. Next base: position 64,795,692 of record OX393576.1, read on the forward strand.
ACTGTTTGATACTTAAACGGTTCTCAGAAAGAATATGTGTTAAAAACTAATAAAAATCGCTTGCAAGCTCAATTATGACAGTTCCTATTTTCAAATTCAAAATTGGTCTACTTTAAGCGTCAGGTCTACCAACATAAATTGGACACTAGGTCTTAAACAACTAGCAATTGTCATTAATAATAGTATTCATGAATGAAAAAGTGCATTGGACCCGTGACGTGGCTGTGACGTTTTACAACTTTTCTCGGAATTCCGCCCTCTCTTTTCTTAGAATTTACAACCGGGATACCCCCTTGGCCATTTAACTATTTAAATGCCCTGGAAGTGCGTTTTGGAGCCTATTAACGTTAAAATACCATAACAAACGTGGAAATACGTTAAAATAAGACTTCTTATTAAATAATCGGCGAGTTTTTAGTAAAAACTCTTTAATTTGGTTAATAATATTAGGGAAAAAATTTGAAAAATCTCAGGAAAACGTTTCGTGTGGCCTAATTATAATGGTTCATGAAAAACTGCATTTTTTACGCATTTATTATGAATTTTAAGCAATTTTTGGGGTTAAAATATTAAATTATCTACAGAAAAATACCTTTTAACATATTATTAGTAACCTAGTAAATCTGCTACACTTTGGTCCTATACTTTACGTTATTATCAACCATATTAAATAGTTAAGAACAACCTGATTATCATATCATTATTTATTAGTAGGCAAATTTAAGTAAAATAACAGTTAAACCACTGCTAATGTATCCCAATAAAAGGAGTTGCAAGTATTTTAACATTGCTTTATACAGGGTGTTTCATAAATATTGCGAAAAAATCAGGTGGTGATTCCTTGTCGAAAATTAAGGGGGGTCTTTCATACACATTTTTTTTCCTTAGACGTCTCTTTTCCAAGTTACACCCACCTAAACGGGAGAGTAAAATTAGGTGTTAATTTCATTTCTCCAATTTGGATAAATGTAGAAGAATAATATTTGGTAGAAGTTTTATACTTATTAAAATTCTAAATAAAATAATCTTTCAAAAAAATATTTAAAATTGCAAAATTTCAACCCACCAAATTGTTCTGATTAAAAAACCAACAGGGGTCGCACTTTTCAGCCCCCTGTGAAGGTGGGAAATGGTTGAAAATATTACTATGGGAAACCTTTTAATAAGTATAAAACATCTACCAAATATCATTCTTCTACATTCACCCAAATTTGAGAAATAAAATAAAAACCTCCAATTTTACGCTCCCCTTTAGGGGGGTGTAACTCAGAAAGGAGACATCTAAGAAAAAAAATTATATGAAAGACCCCCCTTAATTTTCGATAAGGAATCACCACCTTAATTTTTTCGCAATATTTATGAAACACCCTCTATATAATAATTTACTTTATTTTACAATTATTGTTACCTACACCTGTTATCTACATACAGTCATTGATCAGGTAATCAAAATTAAAGTTTTACAAGCTTAACAAAAACAGTCAACCTTAAGTATGTTATGTCGTATATTCTTACGTGAAAATTTGTACTTTTGGCTTTTGCAAAACACACGCTTTTTAAACTTTTTCATTTTAAGATTTGAGAACATTATATTTAAACAATATAACTGCATCAAACGGAAAAGTCGTTAGCACTTGCGTAATAACACTGTGTGATGTACCTACACCGTACGACTGACAATTTCACAACCAAACACGTTTTTGCTGATCATCAATGCCGATGACCATGCTGCCACGCTATTGTAAGGTATGCGAAACGGACGTGCGTCCTTAAACACCTACAACTTGCTGAGCCACGCTTTAATTACAACAAAAAGATAAATAACGCTTCGTCCATGTGGAAAATGTAACAAACACCAGAGAATCCGTGAGATTATTCAACGATACAAAACTAGTTTTAATTCTGTGGTCAGTGCGACATGGATTTTAAATTTATTGGCCAATTGTTAAGGCGAGGATTTAATTTATGCAAGAGTGACTCACCATCCTGGAAGACTCGTTCGACATTGAGACCGTAAGTCGCGCAGGTCTCGTAGTATGAACATCGTTTGAGGTCAGTGGCCAATTTTCGGGCTCTTGCGTCGTCTATAACCCTAGGATTGTTTTCACTGATTGCATCTGAAAAGCATAAAATCAATTGAAATTTGGTTTAATTTGCGAAAGCAACTGTTTACACCCCAGATAACAACTGGTCATCTACAGTTCGACCAGATTGCGCTTCAAAAATTTTCAAGAAAAATTCAAAAAAGCAAAGATTACAATATGGTCTACACTTTTTCTAAAATCAACGAAAAATTTTTTAAACTGAAGGAATCTGCTCAAACATTTACACTTTACTTACATCCTACAGTTATTCTATTCCTCTTTATTAAAATTAAACATTGAAATAAAGTGCAAAGACTATAAAAGTCGGTTTGGTGAAGATTGCTTGAAAGAAAATTGCTCGAAATCAATTGCTTGAAAAATTGTTCCTCGAATGGACAGTTCCTCGTAAGTCTAGTTGCTCGAATAACAATTTCTCGAAAGCAAAATTGCTCGAAATAATGGAATAAGTCACTTAAAGAAAATTTATTAAATTTATACAGGGTGGTCCACTTTTTTGTAGAAGGACTTTAACATCCGATACAAAAACTTATTTTAAAACGAATATTCCGTATCAACATGGGTCTAAAAACGCTTAATTTTAAAGATACAAGGTGTTGAAATTTTCGAAAAAATATCGATAATGTTTAACCGTTTCTTGACCAGTAGTTATATTAAAACTAAATATGGTATACAGCACCACTAAAGCTAGATCCACACCAATAAAAATTTGCGTTTGCGTTGTATTTGACACAAATTTGCTCGTGTGCGTCGAAATTTTTGTTGGTGTGGACTGTGCGCCGCATAGAAATGCACGCAAAAAATTTCGTGACGAACAACGCACGCTATCCATCGTGCTGTCGGTTTTTAGCCAACTTCAAAGAGATTTGCGCCGCACAGTCTTGTCAATGTGGACTTGATTTTGAGTGCATTGTTCTGCATAAACAAACGTGCACAAGTGGATTCGGCCGTTCAACGCACAAAATAACTATTTACGTGGTAAAATACTTAACCAGATTTAAATTTGCGCCGCAAATGTTTGTGTTGAATTTGAAATACAAAATACAACATAAATTTTTATTGATGTGGATCCAGCTTTACAGGTTACCACATTCGTTGAGAATGTCAACCCCTACAAGCAACCAATGGCGGAGTTGTGGGGGTTCAGTTTCAATAAATTTTATAAAAAACTAGTATGGTGCTGTTCAAAATCAAACGATAACTGGTTTTAGGGTAGAGCGTTTTATTCTAAACAAAAAGTGTCGCTTGACTTTTCTTCGTATCTGCCACCGCTTGGTGCAAAATTTGGTTTATTTTACTATTCTTGCGAAAAATTTAGCGGAACTTCTTTTCTCATTATTAGCATGTTCTGTTATTAAAAACTGCAAAAATCGGCAATAACTGCTTTATTTCCAATATTACCGATATTTGTAGATCGAACTTATGAGCAAATTTTTCGCAAGAGTAGTAAAATAAATCAAATTTTGCCCCAAAGGGTGGCAGATACGAAGAAAAGTCAAAAATCACTTTTTGTTTAGAACAAAACACTCTACCCAAAAATCAGTTTTAGTTTGATTTTGAACAGGGCCATACTAAATTTTTATAAAATGTTTGAAACTGAACCCCCACAACTCCGCCACTGGTTGCTTGTGGGACTTGAAATTTTCACCGAATGTGGTAACCTGTAAGGTGGTGCTGTATACCAAATTTGGTTTAAATATATCATCAACTGGTTGAGAAACGCTTAAACATTATCGTCATTTTTTCGAAAATTTCAACACCCTGATATTTAAATGAAGCGTTATGGACCCATGTTGATATGAAATATTCGCTTTAAAATAAGTTTTTATATCGACTGTTAAAGTCCTGCTACAAAAAAGTGGACCACCCTGTATAAATTTAATATTAACATTTTCTTTAAGTAACTTATTTCATTATTTCGAGCAACTGTTTCGAGCAATTTTCCGCAACCCATAAAAGTCTGCAATTTTTTTCAGGAAAAATTTAAAAAATAAATGAACTTACGGAACTGACTTAAACTTGCACGTTTTTTGCACCATAAATAACAATAATTCACCTACAATTTGTTGTAACGAATAAAAAATTTCAATCAAAAATTTAAAAAAAAAAAAACAATACTCATTCGAAAAGAAAACTCCGTTGCCATGTTTTATCTCTGAATGAATTGCTTTGTGAAAGTCTATAATGTTAATGATAATATAGTTTAAGTAAAAGTTTATTTCGCAACATACATTTAAAAAAGTACTCTCCCAGTTCTACCTGAAGATCGTACAATTATTCAACAAAAAATAATTATTCTTATTGCGAACAAATGCAATAAGCATAAGTGGAAAGACGTATAAGGCTTATCAACACTTCCGTTTTAGCTTTTTCTTTTATCTCATGTTACCCGTTCGTGATCGCGATTAAAACAGGAAGCTTATCAACAAAAAAAGAGTAACATTTATATCTTCACTAAATCATTTAAATAACCACGGTTGCTTACCTTGAGTTCCTACGAGAATAAGCGGTATTTCTGCAGAATTCCGATAATGGGACATTTTTGTGTAATAGTTGTAGATGGCGTTAAACGATGATTCGTTTTCTAAACTAAAAACGAAAATGACCGCATCAACCCAGGCCGTAAACTAAAACAAAAAAATATCATTTAGGTGCATGCTTTCAATAAAATAAATTATTCAGTTAGAAGTTCTCTCTTATCGATGGTTAAAAGGTTAAACCAATACTTCCCAAATTACAGTCAATTCTCATGAAGTATCAGTGGTTTTTATTGTTGTTAATAAATCAATACTTAACTAAAATTGCAAAATTTGTTTGTACTAGTACTAGATCGAACTTAAATACAGAAAAATTATTAATGCAAAGGGGAACAAGTGAAAATATGCTGATGGCCTAATCAAAATAAAAAAAAATTGAATAAAATTCATAAAATGTAAATGATATATTCAACACGTATATTTATAATTTTAGGTGCTTACTGCATGTTTAAACGATTACGAATCGTATACAAATTTGTTAGTTCATCACACAACGTTTATAAATATCCTTGGTGCGCTGACATTTATATTAATTGCGTTTTAACTAGTTATGAAATCAAATTGCAAACAAATTTTGTGAATTAAGACTTTTAACTGTGTGCCAACTGAATTCTTAGTGGTTGAATAGTTTAAAAAATATAGTCTAAAAGCCAAAAAATTATCTAAACCTTTATACACCAAAATTACAATTTAGGAACCCCTAGAGACTTAATTTAATTTATATACAAAACAAATTCCTGTAACACTAAAATGTTTATTAAACGTATTAAACAACTTATTTGGCCGTTTCATTAAATCAAAAAAATACGTGCATTTCTATTTGTTACCAATAATATGGCTTGAACAATACACACCAACACAAACTTCATCTAAGAATTAAGAATCTCTCATTAGCATGTAATAATAATGATTAATATCTTAAAATATATCATTTGATGGATGAATTAACAACGGTTACATCATCCACTGAGTAATTTGATTTGATTTTGCTTATGATTTGTGGGATTATTTGGCCAATACTGGAACGTTATGTAACTTCCAACACTCAGCTTTCGGTATTGTACAGGGTGGCCTATTTTCAATGCCCATACAGGGTATCTCGGTTATTATCAGAGTAGAAAAAACTAAGTACGTAGTCTTGATTTCTTTTTACGAGAGGACTTGATTGCCGTTAACAGATTATTGATATCTTTTTTAATTTTCGAAATAAAGCAAAAAACCGATTTTTGGCAATTTTCCAAAAAATGTTAAATATCTCGCTTAAACGAAAAGATAGAGAGAAACTTTAAAGAAATGTTTTGCATGGTTTTCTGTCCTTAATAAGATAGCGATATTAAATTTTTTTAAGATTCACATAAATATCGATATATTACACCTAACTTTCTTATTTTAAATGACAACCATATTTGGTTTTGACATAAATCGAAAGCTTACTTTTTGCGCTTTTCAAAAATATATAATTTGCTTATGGTTGCCTTTTAAAATAAGAAAGTTAGATGTAATATATCAATATTCGTATAAGTAAAAAAATGAATATCGCTATCTTATTAAGGATAGAAAACCATGCAAAAAATGTTTTAAAAGTTTTTCTCAATCTTTTCGTTTAAGCCAGCTATTTAACATTTTTGAAAATTGCCAAAAATTAAAAAAATATAAATCTGTTTACGGCAACGAATTCCTCTCGAAAAAAGAATCGAGACTACGTACTTAGTTTTTTTCTATCTCTGATAATAACCGAGATACCCTCCCTGTATGGGCATCGAAAATAGACCACCCTGTACTATTAGACTGGCATAAAATAAAAACGGCAATCTTTGAAATAAAGTATTCTAGCCACACGGTCACAGCTTGTAATTTTACAAAATAAAACCACACGAGAAAGCTTAAACCTTTTACGGTAAGGAATTGTTAAGTGAAAAGCTATACAAAATAACAACAACAAAGAGTATTTTATTTTAGAGGATTATTCTTAGAATGGAATAGAAACAGAGCTTTTGTGTTGCAAGCAACTTGCAACGATGATACCTAATATACGTAGCACGAGCATTCAGCTGACTTAAGATTTATAAATATGATATTGCATAACATATAGAGTTACCAATGTGATGTAATTGCGAACTAAGTACATTGACCACACGAGTGCCTGCACTATTTTTCTCCCGTTATTGTTGGGTTGTAGCGCATGGAAATGAAAGATTTTTAAAAATTCCGACAGCTGGATTCGTTTATGATGTGATAAAATTTTACTTGCCACGAATTTCGTTAAACCGTTTTGCGCCCTCTTTTAAATTTTCGTGATATCCTCAGGCGACCCAACAGCAATTCAGTTAAAAATGGGCTGCCGCTAAACACGTGATGAAAATTATGAGGTTTTACGTAAATAATCACACTTAATAATTGAAAGGGGGACAACTCAAAATAACTGCGCCTTTTTTGAAGGATAATGAAACAGGAGCAAAACTACAGTCTGGACACACGAACGCATGCGTAGGTTTTTTACTGTATGAATAACAAAATTTTCTCATTGGTCATTAGCTGGCAATTGTTAAAAACAGAAGACACTAATCGATTTTATATGTGCAAAAAAAAGTTATATGTGGAGTCTAATGTATCATTTAATAAAAACAAGTACATTACATGATTAAAAACTTACATGATGACAAACTTACATACACAAATAAGGGTATTTTTGGCCCTGTATTCGTCAGTAGCAATGAATTAATAGGTTTGCAACAGAAGAAGAGACGCGAGTCAAAACTGGTTTAGAATTTTTACAAGAGATCCTATAAAAAAATTAAGTGCTTTTAAATAAACTAATTTGTATTAATCAATCATTCATTCTCGGGGCCTTTCAGGTTAAATGCAAGGCCCGGAGCAAACAATGTTTTGGAGGCCTTTCAAAATTAACAACTATAAGGGAAAAATATAAAATGTTGACGGTCGTTTCATGATATTTGTTATAAAACTGTTATTTCAAGTACATAAGTATAACAGATCGAGTTAAAAATTGAGGCCCCCAAAACTGTAAGGCCCGGATAATCTGCCCCTCTTGCCCCCCTCTGACAAGGCCTGTTCATTATTAGAATTTAAGCATTTATCAAATTTAATGAATGGGTTAGATTTCAAAACATGGAAAAACTAGTTTTTTTCGTATCACAGAAAATAATTCTGTGATTTTTTATGGACAACAACAATACCAAAATTAATTGAGGGTACAACAGGATTAAAACTTTTTACAAAACTAGGAAAAAAATCATTAAAAAGTAATTAAATTCTTAGTCCCAACAAACAACCACACTAAGTAAATTTCAACGATACCTTATTTATGTTAATACGGAAAAAACTGTTTCGATATTTTAGTTCGCAGTAAAACACAACCCTTTACAAGGGTCGCAGGAGCTAAACTAAAACAAGTCCTTATAGCGTGCGCCGGTAGCGCCGCGGCGCCCCATCTATCCCTTTCTACACAACTGTATCCTAGACGTACCCTATAGCTATCTTTCACAATCAATATTCACCCTGTGCAATACTCGCTTATGCAGCACAAGTGCATTGGGGAACGGAACTACAACATTAAGTTGAAATTTGCAAAGCCCGGATCACTGAAAAATATAGAGCAGGAACGCAACTTCAGTTAATTAAATATTTAACATATAAGCTATGGAAATTTTGATAGCTAGCATTTCAACAGCGAAAGTTAATTATCATAGCTATCGATACACTTACAATTTTCAGATACAGACATTTGAATAAGAGATAAAGAACACATCATGAGTACAGATAATGTCTACTGAGTAAAATTTAGTATGGTGGTCGCAATATCGTGAGGCGCCAGACGCTGTTCGTCGCTTTATTAAACATGCATTCTCCCTTCCTCCTTCTACAAGTTCGTATTTATCGATGTACCTACAACAGGTCCCCAATCAGCATTAAATATATAAACCTGTTTTAAATGAGCATGCCGTTGTAAAAAGTTTATAACGCACTGAAGCAGTTGCAGTGGAATATAATTCAAATCGCAGCCCCATGCACTAGTGAAATAAAAGTTCGGAAAATTACATAATCCCTGCATTTACCTTATCTTATTCATTGTTTAAAAAATAAAAAATAAAATTCGAACATGTAACCAAACCTCACATTTTGTAAATAAACATGGAGTATGGAGTATACGGCTAGGAGGAGTCTCATTGATGAAGTTATAAAACAAAGCTGAAATCAAACGGCAAAGTATACAATAGGATTTCACAATCTACAACAAGTCAAAGTACAAGCTGATGTATTTGCAGATGATGTGGTGCTGGTAGCTAAGAACGAAAAAGAACTTGAAAAGAATATTAATGTGTGGGCTGATATAATGAAAGATTACAACTTGATAGTCAATGAGGAGAAAAAGAAAACTAAGGTAATGGCTATCTCCAATAAAGAAAAGAAAATCAACATTAGACTTGGAGAAGAAATGTTAGAGCAAGTGGATGAATTTAAGTATCTTGGAATAATTATAAATAGTAAAGGAACACAAGAAAATAAAGAGGGAATTGGATAAAAACAGCAACAAGGACATTTCCGAATAAAAAAGAGATATAAAGAGAACCATAAATAACAGTATACCATGCAATTTACATACCAATATTAACATATGGAGCTGAGAATTGGGTATTGAATAAAGGACAAGAGAATGATAACAGGCTGCAGAAATACGGTACTTAAGAAAGGTGGTAGGGATAGGAAGAGTAGATAAAATAAGAAACGAACACATAGGGAAAAACTTAAAATGAAGTTACTGAAAAGTAAAATAGAGGAAAATAAATTAAAGTGGATAGGCCATTTAATACGAATGGACAACACAAGACAAGTTAAGAAAATATGGGAAGCCAGAAAAATAACTGAAAACAGAAGGGGACGACCTAGAACAACCTGGAACAACAGCGTAGTGGAAATGGGAGGAAGCAAGGGGGCCAGGGACCGAAAGGGTTGGCGTAGCTTTGTTGAGGGAAAGTAATGTCAAGGAAAACCCTCGAAACCTACAGGTAAAAGAGGACAACGATGATAATCAATTATAAAAATTTAAATTTATTAATACGCGAAGATTTTGGAAAACTGTTTTCCAACAAGCTACAAGTCTTTCTCGATTAAAAATGCACAGCCATTTCAAAAATCTGAATAGAATACGTTATTATAATATTAAAATAATAAGTATAACCACAGTGGTTAAGATGGAGTTCTTGTAATATGTAAAGCATTTCAATGAAAAAACAACATAACACAGTTATTATGGCGTATCATTATAAGTAATAACCTTAACCTAAAACGATTTGCGTTATCATAATTACTTGGGCTTTTAGAGCGATTATCACACAGAAATCTAATACGAAGGAAAAAATAATTGCAAAAACACATTGCGTGTTCGACGCGTCTCACTTGAAGGCGCCATTGTACAAAACGCAAGGCGCCGTTCGGTCTGCTTTTCCCCTTGGAACATACATATTAAATTTCCTGTTACATGTGATAAACTAACCTTGAACACTATGCACTTTAAAATTTTTCAAAAAAAAATTCAAATTGCGCTTTAAACGCTCTAAGAGTAAATGATTGTTATTAGCAATGATTGGTGCATATAGAAAAGAATACGTATTTGAGATTTGACTACATAAAATAAATGTTAATAATCCGGTTTTAATCATACGCTTTCGTTCAGGTACGAGCCAAGAATATATGGTTTCCTATTTTTTCCTTTTACATTATATACCTTTTCAAACACTACAAGGGCAATGGAGAAATTAGGGCTTCATGAGGCCCGCGGGTCTCGTATTTGACACACCTGCCTTTAACGGTTTTACTATATCTATAACTTAATTTAAAGTTACTTAGTACTGAAATTCAATCATAATTTAGTGAAACACTTCAAATGATAATTTGGCTAGAGAATACAGTAGAGCTGGAGTGGGAAATATAACGTTATTACGCATTTCTATTAATAAAAACGTTTTTCTACGACCACCGTTGTAAATTACTATTACTATACAGCCTGCATGCATAGTAAGTGGGACTTTACGCACGGTAAACAAAGCACAGTTTTTTAAAGAAATTATCACTCCGTGCGCAACTTTTCCACTCGTGCGTAATATGCTTTTTCTACGACCACTAATGTAAATGACTCATACCGTACAGCCTGCGTGTATAGTAAGTGGGTCCTTACGCACGGTAAGCAAAAAGCACAGGTTTTTAAAGAAATGATCAAAGTAGACTCAAGTCAAACACTTCCTGCATGCCTAGTAAGTGAGTTATAACGCACGGTAAGCAAAACGCACACTTGTCTGGAAATGTCAAAGTAGACTTACATCAAAATTGACAAGACAACATAATTACATGTACATATTAGCTAAAAAGCCGTTAAAATCGCAGGTATTGTGATCTTAGAAAAAGTAAGTTACATAAGACGAGTTCTAAAGCAATTACGCACTTGTGGAAATTTGGAGGAGTATTTTACAACTCTTGTTATGTTCTTACAACTATAGTATGTTGCATAACAAGTTGTAAGAAGCATATTACGCACAAGGAGTGCGTATTTCCACGAGTGCGTAATTGCTTTACAACTCGTGTTATGTAGCATACTTTTTCTACGATCACATTATACCTACGATTTTAACGGCTTTTTGGCTAATATACTCATGTAATTATGTTGTCTTGTCAATTTTGATGTAAGCCTACTTTGACATTTCTAGACAAGCGTGCGTTTTGCTTACCGTGCGTTATAAATATACTATTTTATTATACATCACAGTATGTAACATGTTATTTTCAAATATTAAAATTTTTAATCTAGCTTGCTAATTATTCAAATCATAGTAGTTACCTGCAATTCTGGTGGTCCACCCTCATCACGAATAAGTAAAAGGTAACTCTGATTGTCGACGAGAATTTCTTTCTTAAATCGTCCTCCTTCGGGCGATTCTTCTTGCATATATGAGCCAGTAAGGTAACGATGAACTAGGGCCGACTTTCCAGAAGAAAGTGATCCTACAATACCCAAACGTAAATCTGGAACGGAGCGAGATAAGGTCCATTCTTGGCTATTGACAAAGGAATCTGAAACAAAATGTTATTGTATAATTGACAGTATTGTAACTTAGGTACGAATCAACATAAAACAGAAAGAGACAACTCGTGAATCATCATTTTGTACAGACTTTACATTCTTTAAATTCTAATTCACGTAATAAATAACATGATTTTTGAGAATTGCTCTGCAAGTTTCTCTACTCTGTTATAAATGAAGAAATCGCGGACAAGTCAATTATTTTTTAAGTCAAGTCATGATTAAATAATTACCACAATTAGAGTCGTAACTTTTTAAACGTTCTATGTACAATCTGTTACACAATAAATAAATCAGTAACTGTTAAACAATTAATATTTTTGGTACTTTTGATTAACTAATAATAACGACATAAAAACTGACCCATATTTGACTTAAACAGGTCTCTTGCCACTTGCTATGTTCATGTTTAACTGTTATATTATGGATTACTTGCACTCAAACAAAATTAATTAAGCATTGCGTGTGAACGTCTATTCCATAAAATAAATTTGAGATGTTTTAAGTTTAATACGCATATAAGGTTAATGAGAACGTTAGATGCACGTAATTATGAGTGGATTTACTTTACTCAAAGAGGAAATGTTCCATTTTTGCTGGAATAAATTATAAATAAGTTAGCGATTTCAAGTCACACTCCAAGTTTAAAAAAATAAAAATAAATCTAGAATGTTAATGACATTCACGCATAGGTAGGTGAGTTAATGTGATTGGAAAGCTTTATATGTTCAAAAGTAAACATATTTTAATGTTCAAACTACGAATCTCACGTTTTTGCATAATTACACGAAACTTTCCTTTGTGGTTAGTTGCTGTTTTGGCACAGATTTTGCGTTTATATTTTTTGAAAATACCATCACGCAAAGGGCGACATGTTTCCTTTGTTTCTGTGATAAAAAAAAAAAAATCAGCGAATATTTATTGGCAACGGTTGAGTGGATATCAGGAATGCGGAAGTTTACTCCTTACTAAGGGTTGTGCTGCGAAGCGTATATATACTGCAATAATTACAAGAAATCAGAAGTTAAGATGAAATGAGCAGGAAACAAATGAAATTATTGCAAGTTAGATTTATAGATACCTGCATCCTACGTTGGACAATTAAACACTGATTACAAGTCTTGTTCAGAATTAAATATCATACAATTAATTGGCGAAAATACAGGCATGTAACAAAAAACATTAAATTTATGTTATTGAAAATTTCCTTCGCCTATCAAATTTGCGTTTTCATCCAACCACTAATCTTAAATCTTCTATACTACCAATAGGAGCATTATTACACGGTAATAGTTTTACTTTCTCCTGTCAGATGTTGATCCTCAGCCAAATTTGCGTTTTCGACCAATAACAAACTCAGATTTCCTAGAAACGACCAATCAACATAATCATACACTTTTCGCAATCAACAGATTCTCATGCGTTTATTGGTCGATTCTAAGAAATCTGAGTTTGTGATTGGTCGAAAATATAAATTTGGAGAAGGAATTTAATAATTTTTTGACGAATTTCGGCGACCAGTAGCGTTACTTTAATATTGATTAAACCACACCCCTGACTCAACACTCTAACAGTACTTGTAAAATTTGACATAACATACATTTATTTGACAGCTAGGTTAGGTGAAGGAAATTTTCTGATAAAATATAACTCGTGCATTGCAAATAATCTATAATTTTTGACAAATCTTCACTCATACAAGTTGAATCAGAAAAAATCACTCGTGTTTTTTCCAGCTCAACTTGCATTCGGGCATATTTACCAAAAATTATCGATAATTTTCAATGCACGAGTTATATTACTACTGAAAATTATTTATTATTATTATATTATTTCACAACACACAATAAGACACGATTTAAAAATCAAATAATGAGATAAAACATGTCTTTAAGAACAATTACACTGCTTGAATAAGTTTTCCAATTATTGTTTTAATAAAGATTTTTGTTACTCATTAAAAAAGCTATTCACTTGCAAACTTTTCAAAAACTTTGACTGTAAAAAAAATTATTGAGCGATTTAAAAAAAAACGGAAAGTCGATATAATACACAAATATAATGAGATATAGTACACTACTATCAATAAATAAAGTTGATACTAGTTACTAGATATTACCAAGGTATAAATGTACAATTCTAGGAATGTCGCGTCTGTCGTAACAAACATCAGGACGTGACGGGATGTTCAAATACGTACAAAAATGTATAGAGAAAAATAAAACAATTAGTACAAAAAAGTTAGGAGTATTATAAAAGAATTATACAGGGTGTTGCATGACCAAACGGGCAAACTTAAGGAGCATGTTCCTCGAGTCGTCAATTTAAGCAAAAAATGCTATATAAACCATAGTCCAAAACTCCATGGTTATAGAGTTATAGACCTTTGTAAAAAAAAAGTAAATTGTAACATAAAAAAGTATGAAATACCTCTTTTATCTTCTAACATATTGATTTAACAACAAAATGTTTTTCATAAAAGATGCATCGCTATCTCTTTTGCGCTTAATGGTATACTCGATTTTGTTTTGTTTTTTACGGTTTATATGCTATGGCAATCAACCTAGTTATTTTAAATAGAACACCCTGTATATTATTACATTTTTAGATTCCTCTTTCAATGTACTTTATAAAATGTGAAAGGTCATATAGGCCTAAAATTAACCGTTTTCGAGTAATTCACTTGTTTTTGAAAATTTTGAGCGATGTAGTACTTTCAAAAAATATCAATATTTAAGAAATCTTTGGTGACAACCGAAATTCGTTTGAAAATTATACTTCCGATAACTTTATACACGATTTGTATTATTTAAAATTTTAAAATTGTATACAGGTAGTTTGTTACTTCTGATCGAATTCGTTGAATTTAGAATATCTACGTAATTTTTGTTTTGTTTAAACCTTAAATTTTAATTATTTTTGCGTTCTCTGATACAGAATTTTACGTCTATTAAAATAGTGTGGTATACTTCCCACCTAAAATGATTATTTGCCAAACTATCGCGATTTTAACGTCAACTGTTGGATCAAATACAAAAATTCATGGTCATGGGGACCGACTGGAAAAAATGTTCAACAATTAATGAACAAAATGAATCAATATGGTACACCAAAACCTAAAATATGAACATGAAGTATTGAAATACACTTGCGTCGGTTTCCAAATAACCATACCCCAAGGTCAAAAATTGCGATAATTACACGACAGATGCTAGGCCCAGCTCAAGTAGTGTGGCGTGCGACAACCGAGCAATTGTCAGTTTGTTAGCTATGCTCTACATACGGAACATATGGCAAAATTTGTATAGATCAAGAAATTTAATACCAACACCGTCGACGCCTTTGTGCGACTATCCTTTGAAGACCCAAAAGATAAATAGTAGTCCCATATTACTAAAAGGAAGAACGTTTTGTTGTGTCCCTTAAAACGTATGTTTGACTACGGGATATGCAACTTATACGATGCACTAAACACGTGTGTACAAAACTGTACACAAAATCGAAAAAAAAAATTAAGCACATACTGGGTGGTCCAAATTCGTTGGGATTACATAGGTATCTCGCTTAATAGTCAAGATAGAGAAACGTTTATAATACCAAAAATGTGCAGATTTTTGTGTAAAACTCAAAATCGTTTTCAAAAATATTTTATCATTTGCGTATTTATTTTCAATAACACGCAAGTTACAAAGGTTTTTAATTTTTTTTAAAGATAAACAGGTAAAAACAAAAAGCAGGATGTGAAAAAAAGCATGATTTGAACAAAAGATAAACAATAATATAGTCAGAACCGGTAGTTATATAAAAAAAATTGAATTCGATTTAATTGTAACAATCGACTCAGAACTTAAAATGTATTGCAAACCTAACTAACCACACACGACAAAACTAAATCTCTTTTAAATAACTGTTTGGATGTTGTACCACATGTCCACATGAGTTTTATAATTATAAGGTTTCACACTTTATTTTTTATTTATTTTTTGTTTTCAGTCTATTTTTGTTTTTACCTACGATTATCTTTAAAAAAATATTTAAAAACCTCTGTAACTTGCGTATTATTAAAAATAAATACAGCAACCCTTATACAGGGTGTGTAAAAATTGACGGAAGCGCTACACGTGGCGATGTTCTTCGTAAAATTCTAAGTCGGAAATCTTAATACGAAAATGTTGTACCATGCTTGCTGTGTCTGTAAGAGGCCCTCAAAGTTTTGGCATTTAGTCCTTTAATAAGCGTTATTATTTAATACTTGCAAATGAAAAAGCTGCAATTTGGAATAAAAATAAATTTCGAATAGTATTTTTTCCTAGATATTGTATTCTTCCTTTCAAAAATTGGTGTTGAAAATATGTAAATCACTGATTTGAATGAAAATAATACACATAGCAACATTGTCATTAGCTGTCATCTCTGTTTTTCTCGTAATTTCTAGTTTGTGTTTTACGATACCCAAAAGTTTGCAGCTATGTTTACGAACTGAAGGCTTTCAGTTCAAACAAAAATTGTAAGTACCTAAGTAAAAATTGCTGATAAAAAAATGTCCAAACGCAAATCAATGTATGCAATGTTGCCATTTTTTTTTTCTTTAAATGGTTCCTGAGGCCATAGGAAGAATGGTACAGCATGTTTGTATCAAGATTTTCGACTTAGAATTTTACGAAGAACATCGTCACGTGTAGCGCTTCCGCCAATTTATACACACCCTGTATATTTGAAATGGGAAAAAAATTCCGAATTTAAATAGGTTATAGCCAACTACATCTTCCATTAAAAAAAAAAGGTAAGTTTGTATCATAACTTTCTAGCGGCGAGCGTCATATTTATTTTAAAGTACCATTAAAGTCTACATAAAAATATATAAAAATAACCTTAATACATTTTTTCCATATTTACAACAATAAAGGAGATATGACACATTATAAATATGACAAGAAATAGCTTATAACTCAAAAACCGGAAATGATAAAAATATTTTTGAAAACGGTTCCGAGTTTGTCTCAAAAAACGGCACATTTTTGATAACCTAACCGTTTCTCTGTCCTGACTATTAAGCGAGATACCCAAGTAATCCGATCGAATTTGGACCATCCTGTACATATTCTACAACACACAGGGTGAACCAGATTAGACCATTTACTGAGTGTTTCAGTTGATTGTAAACCGATCAAGAATATATAACTTTCATTTTTTGACTTACCCTATGCTTCTACTTTAGCCAAATATACACCTATGCTCTAGCTCTAGCTCATACAATAAGCGAAATTTTCATTACTTTTTAACAGCCCGTTTACTTACACAATATGCAATAAAATTTTCGTACCGATAAATGGCGGTTACGATTTGTTTCATATACCTGCTACTTAAAAACGCAACGCCGAAAGCTTGAAGCGAAAGTTATTTATATTAAATTTATTCAGGAAACTTTTTGTAGAGTTGTCAAGGTACCTAAAAAAACTAAAGGGCCGGTTATACCTAGATGGTTATTATCTGAGGCGTTGTAGTCATTCAAGTGATGGAGTGTTTGTACTTGTACGTTAAGATTTACGATATGTAACTGGTATTAAACTTGATACGAAAGGGTTACATTCACATTACTGTACATAAATATGAAACCAGGAGTGTAATTTCGTGGGTTTAAAAGTTACTTCACTTGACAACAATTTTTAACAAAAAAGCAAAGGTTTTTCCCCCTGTTTTGGGTTTTGGGAGGGGCGCGCAGTGCCGGGGGTGCTTTGCACTCGGGCGCGGTCAATCAGGGGGCGCATGCAACGAGATAAAATTGTGCCTTTATATGTTTTCATGAAAAAGCGAAAGGAGGCCGAAGGAATGCAGCGGGGTTTTCCTTAAAAATAATTTGCTTCAATACGTTACGAGCTGAACAAAAGGAAAAGCACTTGCACTCAGGGTGACCAGGTGAATTGTTGCTTGAATCGCCAAAAAAGCGCGCTAAAGTAGCCAAAATCGCCAACAGAGGACACCGATGTAGCCAAAATCGCCAACTCAATTTCTTTATTTAGTTGAAATTGGAATAGGAAAAATATGTGATAAAGGGTAAAAAAAAAATTAAAGACCAAAACCATAAACATAATTCACATTAATCAACAAAATCAGAATTACATGTAAACATAACATAGTGCTGCGCAAAAGTATGGAAACAGACAGATATTATTGAAGATATTACAAGAAAATTTGGTATCTGACCGTTATCGTATGTTCCAGATTTGATGAAAACTCGCGAAATCTCGGAAAATATCAATTTTATTTATAAAACAGGCTTATTGTTTTGGAAGGAGAAGGACAATTAAATTTTCTATGAGACTATGAAAATATAGGGTGTTGTATTTAAAGAAAAACGAGTTTCTATATGTTTAAAGTTTCACTATTTTGACCGAGCGTGTAAAAAGCGCTCTGTATATTTTAAAAATTTAGAAAAGTGTTAATTAATTTATTGTCAATCCAAATTTCATTCGTAGACTTATCGCCTAGCGCCTAGCGAAAAGTTATGTCGAAAAGTTCCCGATATTTCCACAGGCTTCTGAACTCTGAACCTACGTTTACTACTACGTAAAATTAAAATGACAATGTCAATTTTCATTTATAATACGCTTGCGCTTGCGAACCGAATAACACTAACGTCTCTCTACTCTCTATCGAATGTTGCCAATTGAACATTTTTTATCCGTGACATTAACAATATTGATTTAGGGCACCAGAAATGAATTCGCATCCCGACGATTAATACCAACGGCGCGCCACTGTTTTTGGTGTATTTAATAATTCTATTGATTGTAATACCACGAACCTCGTAAGAACTAACTAAATCTTATTTACTTTTAAGGTTAATAAAAACCATTAACACAGAACATTACGCCGTCCATGACGAATCTAGATGTATTAGCATGACATAATAGAAATAGATTCGTAATTTATTACCTAACAAGGTTTGGCCAACTATTAATTCTGTACGTGTCATGGTTAATCATTGTGCTCGCGGAGTCGGTTTTATTTATAAAACCAAAATTGAGATTGTTAAATAGGTTCATTGTAGTGTGCGTTACCTCCGGAAGCTAAGAAGCTCGTGGTTTCCGGCTCCGGGCGCCAGCTGTGACATCCGTACCATAAACTTAGCACCTGCTGGATCTTACGTGGCAATGTCTGCCTTGATCTTAATAGGTTGTTTATGGACGCGTCGTTGACCCACATGTTAACCCTAGCACGCATAAAGTGAAACCGCCAATAAAACGCCCGCGGGCAGATAAACGGACATTTAAATTTAATAAAAAAACAGCCAATAACGTGTAATAGAAAACTGATAAGATTATACACCGTGTCGGAGGTTATTATAATTTAATTAATGCAAATTAATCAGTTTCTAACGCATACGCATCACTTAAATTTATTTGGTTGTAAATTCCGGAAATTAATTACGTGTATTTCCGGTCAACAGTATAGTTTTCGGTAACAAGGATTTCTAGCCAAACATACGTACAGCAGTAGCATGTAGTGTCGTAAATTATACAACTGGACTGCCCAAAGGCAGGCACAATAGGTTAATTTTATACTAATTTTATGACCTACACTTATATTTTCAACATTTGAACCGTTTATTAAGAAAGTGGTGTAAGGCCACTGTTCTTTGTCTCGAGATATTTCAAGGGTTTGCGTTTCAGTCGATTTAAAAATACTGGTAAAAGTCTGCAAACTTTTAAATTCATGGAGCAAATAATTTTTTTGATAATTCACTGGACCAATATTTTTGTTGAGCCCATAAAGGCCAAAATTTCTCGGCCTGACATAGATCTAGGTATCGCAAGCGGGTCAAAATTTTTTAACACATTGGTTTAAATCATATAAGCCTTGGCAAAATCAAAAATTGATTTTATGTCAATTGTTTTTCTTATAACTGTCATTCTTTCATCACGATGTCAGAAGTCACGAAAATTGAGAATCGAGCTGTTATAAAATTTCTTACTCGCGAAGGCCTTTCTCCTCAAAGCATCAAAGTTCGACTGGATGGGGTGTACGGGGACAATTCCCCGTCTTATGCTGTGGTCAAAGATTGGTCAAAACGGTTTCGAATGGGGCAAGAATCCTTGGAAGATGATGCAAGAACAGGAAGGACTGTGGAAGAGGTGACGGACGACAAGTTGCCCTTGTTGAGGAACTCGTATTAGGCGATTGACGCTTGGAGGTGAAAGAACTATCAAAAATGTCTTTCAGAAACAAGCATTCGCCGAATCCTCTACGATCGGTTAGGCATGAATAAAGTTAGTGCAAGGTCCCCAAACATCTCGCGTCGTGTTGAATGTGCTCGATCCTTTTTGGAGCTCTGTGGAGAAAATCCTGTGGACGCGATGAAAACAATTGTTACAGGGGATGAAACCAATGTTCTCTACTATGATCATTTGTCCAAAAGAGAATCGATGGAATGGAGGCGAAAAGGAGAAGCACCGCCAAGAAAGTTCAGGGTCTGTCGTTCGACAAAAAAGGTGATGGCTACGATCTTTTGGGATTGTGAGGGCTTTCTTCTCATGGATTTTAAAGAACGCAACACCACAGTCAACGGGGAATATTATGCAGCACTCCTGCACAAATTACGACCAAATATTCGGGAGAAAAGACGTGGGACACTGACCAGGGCGTGCGTTTACTGCACAACAAAGCCCAAGTGCACACTGCTGGAATTGTTCAAGCCGCCATTCGTGACTGCGGTTTTGAACAAATCGATCACCCTTCGTTTATTAGTCCAGATATGGCCCCCAGTGACTATTACCTGTTTGGAAATTTGAAACTTTTTCATTTTGTCAAAGCATGAGGATGTTTCCAAATATAAACAGTATATTGTCTACAAATAAAAAGTTCACACTTAATTACATACTACCCTTGTTCAAAAATGATTGTCCGTTTTGGTGAAAATTTTTGTTCAAAAATGATTGTCTCATTAGTTTTTAATTCAATTAATATATTGAATCCTGCTTTAAGCAACTTTTTTATTTATTAAATATCTCGTAACAAATTACGAGCAGTTTTAATCGCTTCCAGATTGCATTTTAATGTGCCTGGATACTTGAACCGCCAAAAAAATTGTTACGCGGCCAAAAATTACGAATTTTAGGGATTAACACAGAACCAGTAAAATTATTGTACACTGTACTTTTACTTATTAAAATTATCATAGTTTATGAGCTTATGATTCTATTGCAAACAAATAATTAACAACAAATTATAAGGTTATGTTTGCAACAAATATCAAATGAGACAATCATTTTTGAACAGAGGTAGTATAAATTAATCGTTTTCTCCATTTTTGCAAAAATGGATTTACATATAAACGGTCCAATTCACTCAAATAATTAAAGTTTTTGAATAGGTCCATACGACCTCAACAATTCGACATTAATTGAAGTGTAAAAAGAATTTTTTTATATCTTGAAGAGTTTACAAACTTCACACACGTTATTTTTCGAGCAGGCAGCTGTTTAGCTGTATGTATTTACATACGATTACTCAATAAATGTTATTACCATAATGATTTATTCTTAGAAATAACTTGGCAATTTCTATTTAGTGATGATCAGTTCTCGAGTTTATCCATAGGAGTTACTTTCTAACATGGCAGAAAATTATTACTAACAGAAAGATGTAGTTGTTCAAGACGTCTATAGAAAGCAAACGCAAGCAAAAAATGCAAAGATATACATGGCGTACGAGTAAGTATCACCATTACTGATAATATTCAGCCATCTATTGAATGTTTTTTAACTGTGTGGGTTCGAAATCTTGAGCTAATTTCAACAATAAAACAAAATTATCTACAGACATAAATTTAAAGGACAATCTTGCTAACGAATTTGGTTCTACTCCCCTTACAGGTTCTAGAACCTTTACGCTCGATATATATCCTTCGTTTCTTTGTTTACTTGATATCTCCGGAATTCCTTGGAGACACATTTCCTGGACAATACCGAACCAGATAGATAACTTTTGGATAGACCTCTGTTACTACAGGATTACCCTCGAAGATTCAGTTGTACCTCAAAATTCGCAACAAAAGAATTTACAGATACATTCGAGTTTGAACTAATTTTCTGTAGACCCTATTACAACCGAACTTTCTTTTATTTTATATGTAATTCGTTACGGTTTTTAAAATAGCTGTAAGTTTATGCGTTAGTTAAAAACTTAGTTTACGTTACACCTAATAATATATATTTAACGTTCATTTTATTCAGTCATTAATGTCCCCTATCTAATGATCTCAAATGTCATGCGGAAGTACTGTCAAGGTACATTACCTGCAATTACTTATACTTTTACGTAAGGGTTGTAATATTATATGAACATTACTGCCTTTTAATAATCTAAATGTTGATGAAAATTAATAACAGTATTTTTGGCTCACAAACAATAATAATTTTTAGTCATTAAAACTAAGAAATTGGATTTCTTTTACAGCGCAATAACACAAAAGGTAAAATTATGGCAGATGTCTTATGGTTATTTGAAAAACCTGCTGACAAATCCAGCACAAATTGAGTGCTAGAGCATTCATTTATTCGCACAGCTGCTGGTCCGCCTTGCGCAAATAGAATTCAAACAAATTTAATCCATAGGTGTAAATATACCGTCCCAGACATTTTTCCTGGATCAAATAAACCGTGCTAAATCTGTTGGCATTTTTGTAAACTATAAAATAGTTTGCACTAACAACGAACATCTTCAAGTATGTTTGGGTTACCGGGTAATATGGATTTAAAAATTTATACACAGAAAGATCGATCGAGATATTATGACGAAACTAACAAGATTAAAGTTAGATATTATACAACATTATCTTTTTGGATTATGCACAACAATAAACAGCAATAAATCTGGGAACTACCTTTATAAATTAAAACAAAATCAAGTGCGGAATCCATGAGACATTTGTGTAACAATTTATCGCATGATTTTTATCAAAATTTAATTTTAAAACTTTTGGGTTTTGTAAATGACCCGTATTTTTTTAAATTGGTTTATAATAACGAAAATAATTTCTTTCTTGGTTGCCTCCTTTCCATAAATCTTTGCAAATACATTTCACTTGCATTGCTACTATTTCTATTGCAAGCGTATGTTTTTATATCTCTTTTTATCTTTAAACTATTATTGTTCACCATTACTTTCATCCAGCTAAAAATGCACTCAAACGACAAGGTAGCGCAATCGATTCGTGATCGCTGGCACATATCTCTCGCATTTACTACTACTTATTGTAATATTTACATTGATTCCCTGCTATTCAGACTTGGAACATTACACTCGGTGATCGGAAGTTTAATCAAAATTTACTGGACAAACACTAACTATGTACACATGTTGTGAAAACCAGTCACGTAAGTACTTTGTTTAAAAATAAATCCGTTCTAGGACCTAGCACAGCGCAATTTAAAAGCCGTACACACATAAGTTACAGCACATAGATATTAAAAATAGTATCTATTATACAGGGCGAGTCACGACGGACGCCACAGAGTTTCATGGCAAAACGGCATATATTCTCCAACTTCTGCCGCTGTTAGATTATGTAAGTCAATTAGGGCAACATTTTAAAACTATTTTCAAACATAACGGGTGCTCCGAAAAAGAGTGGCACATCAAAGTTATACTTTTACTTATGGAACACACTATATATTCGCGATATCCCGAAAAATATCAATTTTAGGTGAAAAACGGCCTTGATGTTTTCGAAAGACAATTAAATTTTCTATAAGACTGTGTAAAAAAATATAGGAAGTTGTATTTAAACAAAATGAGTTATCGATGTTTAAAGTTTCACAAGTTTGACCAAGCGTAAAAAACGCCCTGTATAATATTTTAAAAATGTAGGTACTGCAAAGTGTTCAATAATCTACTGTCAATCTAATCTCCAAGCGAATTGCTTCAGACTTTTCAAAGTTTTTAAATGTTGAAAAAGTACTGTATTTTCATGAAAATGCAATTTTCACGAAAACGGTTGACTTTAGACCCATATAACCTTATACCTTTTTTTAAGGAAATTTAAAGAGGAATCAAAAAATGCAAAAATATACAGGGCGTTCCATAAGAAAAAGTTTAACTTTGATATGCCACTCTTTTTTTGAGCACCCAGTATGTTTGTAAATATTTTTAAAATGTAGCCCTCATCGACTTACACAATCTAACGGCGACAGAAGTTGGAAAATATATGCCGATTCGCCAAAACTCCGTGCGTCCGTCTGACTCCCCTGTAGAAGACGAGCGCTTAAATTTTGAAAAGATAATATTTCAAATAGTTTTAACAAACATGAAAAGTAACATTACTGTATGCAAATTGTACCTCTTATGTTAAGCAATTGTATCAGAGAGCAAAAATAAAATAGGTTGCACAATTATTTAATAGCAAAAATAATCTGAGCAAACACACCGTTATGATTGTGTAAGATAATTGATGGAAGAGCTAATATTTAGACAAGATCAATCGGCGATTAAGCGCGTTTAATTTATATACCGTTTGGTTTGTGATTTACCAGTTAATAAAATTCCTTTACGTGACCCAAAAATTACATATGAACATAATTGTGTTACAGTATTGTTTACTAAAACTAAAAATAGTCACCCGTTAAATGTGAATCCAATTAGCTAACGATAAGTCGTTTTACATTTCATTAGCGAACGAACGCGGTGTAACTTGCGATAATTCATAACTGCCAAGTAATTATTTCAGCAATCTAGCTTTTCAATTGGCGACAGACATATTGCCGAAGACTTTTGCAGCTTTTACGAAATATTTTAGCACAGCGAATGCAAAAATAGATTATTAAATCGAATCGTAATCGTTTCAGCACGTGTTGTGAAATAATGATAGGTAAACAATTTTATCAGATTCCATTTTTAGGACAAGCGATATCGTCTTTTTCAAGTTGATATCTATATTGGTATAACGATTACTGTGATATGGTTGTACCTGCTCGTACCATTGTTACGAATAGGCGCAGGTCTGAGTTTTATAAACGAGAAAATATTTTCCCTGTTCATCAAAACGCGCAGCATCTACACACTCACCAGATTTTCGTTTTTCCGGAAGGACTAGTGACTTGGTTCGCTTAACGCGCAAGGATCTACGTCTAATCGAACGAAGAAAGGATTCGGGCATCCTTTGTCGCGGTGTATCCGACGATTTCTTTTCGGGAAGCAACCAGTTTTTCACGGCGGTCATGGAAAGCCCATGCTTGGACTTTTTCGGAGTTGCGGTCGGATCGCCCTTCAGGTCAACCATTTTCGCGACAATTAACTTAAAAATTAAAACTTAAATCACACACGTATCACCTATCCTTTGAAAATTTCTTCTTGAAAAAAGCACAGTTTTTCTTTAACTTATAGTACATTTTAACTTCGGCGCGTCCGAGGGAACGAGATTTAAAGAAAGTAACGCGACTTTTAGTTATCGTAAATTTTCGAAAGTTCGTCACATGCGCTCACACACGCGCACTTCAAGTGCACAACGCGCGTCGATGATAATACGGTATTTGGTGTAAAGGCAACAACAGAGGGGACCTGTCCCCACCATTTGCTACTAGAAATGTGCAGAGCAGCGCAGTCGCAAATACAGTCGGTGAACTTAAAACGATAAAATAATGTAATCAGCATGTTACAATATCAAGTTCAATGAATTTCGCGCTCTTTTTAAAGACACGTGATACTCGGAGATTTACTGCAATTTTCAATCAAATTTTCAAAGAAATAGAAACAAGTTTTAGCAGTTAAAAAAAAGTGTAGAGGACTTTACCTAACCAATTAATTACAACTTATTTAGTTGTACATTTTTTAAGCATGTTAAAACACCCAAATTTTTACCTTCAGTTGATCAAAAACGGCCTCAAACAATATTTTACAGCTCCTCAAAATTTTGAAAAAAATTCTATTCAAAAATTCTATTCTCTGAAAATGTTAAAGACACCGTAAGCAATGTATTTCTACCATTGGTTTGTTTCAAAACAATTTTTCAAGCTACTCGAAATTTTGAAAAAAGTTGTAAGTGTATGGTTTAACATTTTTTTGTAAAAATTTGAAAATTTTGCAATGATCTTTATATTTTCTAAAAATGCTCAATACATCCTAATTAAAACATTTTCACCTTACGTTGTCCAAAAATGGTCTCAAACAACATTTTACAGCTCTTCGAAATTTTGAAAAAAGTGTCATTGGTATAGCTTACATGTTTTTTGTAAAGATTATATTTTCTCAAAATTTTAAACACATTCTAAGCAATTTCTACCATTAGTTTGTTTCAAAACCGACTAAAACAAATTTCCGGGTCCTCGAAATTTTGAAAAAAATCCAAGTTTCTGTAGTAGTTGTAAGTTTTGCAATGATCTTTATTTTTTCTGAAATTGATTAGCATTCTTCCCAGGGAAGGTCACGATACGTTGTCGCTAGAATCTGATCAAGACTATCTTTATTGCATCAAGAACATCAAAACTAATGTTTTGCAGAGTTATACGTGCCACTGGCCATTCTCTTCGGAAAAATAGGGAAATAACTGATAAGTTGAATAATAAAAGTAATTTTTGCGATCGCGTTGGCCATGAAACCGTCAGAGATAAAATCGAAATTCTTTTATTTACTAATTCGCGCATCCTTTGCAAGTAAAATGGGGCAAAGTTTTTGAAAATATCTTAAACGGTTCCGGAAAAAAACGCGAAAAACGAGGCCCTTGTAAAAACGGTTTCCCCTATGTTAAACGCCTATGCAAGTCGCATAGATTTAGTCACAACTTTTATACAACTTATCAAATCATAGCGCTTTTCGTTTTTGACGTTTTTATCCGGAACCGTTTAAGATGTTTTTAAAAACCATTTTACTTGCAAAGGATGCGCGAATTTGTAAATAGAAGAATTTCGATTTTTTCTCTGACGGTTTTATGGCCAACGCGATCGCAAAAATTACCTTTATTATTCAACTTGTCAGTTCTTTCCCTATTTTTCCCAAGGAAATAGCCAGTGGCAAGTATAACTGCAAAACATTTAGTTTTGATGTTCTTGATGCAATAAACATAGCCTTGATCTTGATCAGATTCTAGCGACAACATATCGTGAGACCTTCCCTTAAGTTTGTTTAACAATGAAATAAAATAATTTATTACAACTCTTTCACATTTAAAAAAATTTCAAGTATAGTTTTTGTATTTTTTTGTTTAACCCCACGAGATGTTCTTAATTTGATGCTAAACAGCGTCCGATTGTACCTAATGCTATTTCGGAGTGATTCTCTATGAGGTGCGGAAAATTACTCGTAAACCATTGCTCGGAAACAATTGCTCGAAATAATGAAATGAGTTACTTAAAACAATATTAAATTTATATAAATACAAAATAATTAAATGTACTGAAACAGTTTGTTGTTGTCTACATTTATTTACAAATACATGTACACTTACTCAATTTGTTGTTGAGATAAACACTATAAATATTTGAAAATATTATAGTGTCCAAAAGGTATGGAATATGCTATATATCTTAGTAAATATCCACTTTTTTTTTAAGTCACTTATTTTATTATTTCGAGCAATTTTCTTTTCGAGAAATTGTTATTCGAGCAACTAGGCTTTCGAGAAACTTACCATTCGAGGAACAATTTTTCGAGCAATTGTATTTGAGCAATTGTATTTGAGCAATTTTTTTTCGAGCAATTGTTTTCGAGCAATTTTCACCAAACCAGTCTCTATTGCTTTAAAAAACTGATCGACAAAACAAACACAATTTCGCACAAATATTTTCTGTTATTTACATGTAATATCTACAAAATATGCGATATTTTTTATGTTTCATGGGAATTCATTTTGTGTAATACTTTGATAGCGCTACACATTACACAAAACTTTTTGCAATATGTACCTACGTAAATGGTTATTACCAAAAGACGGTAAACCATAATACTGACAATAAAAGGAAGTAACGTGTGTGTACGCATTTGTGGTAAGTTGTACCTACTAACGCGTTATCACATACAAAGAAAGGAAATGTAAAAATTGGATTTATTATGCGTCATTTATCTGCTAATCAATATATACAGGGTGACAATTATTTATAATACATTGTCTAACGTTTAATGAAGCTAGTGAGAGCCAATTTTCATTCGTTGTACGTTACAATTAAGGATGTTTTATAACTTACGACCATCTTGTTGGGAATACATCGATAAACCAAACTTATATTATCAATATTCACATTGGGTATAAGTAATTCATACTTTACGATCACAATTAACACAGTAAACGACGATTCGACGGATCGAATGAGGGACCTGCATATATAAATCTTGTGATAAATTTCGCAATTGAACGCTAATTTGCCAAAGGTCGGTACCTTTACATTAAACCAATCCACGCGTGACGATACTGTGTATAACTACCTACAAAACATGGACCATTATACATGTGTACCACATGCAAGCACAGGTTTAAACATTCACACGCACGGCCAAAATATGTTTTTCTCATGCAAACAATATTTGAACTTGCAATTTTTATATTTCCTAATACTTTCGTAATCGCGATTTAAACAAAAAAAAAGTGCAAAAGCTTTTTTGAACTTTTTTAATTTTCCATGATATTTTAAAACCATTTTAAACAATCGGAGGGTGAATAATTGTCATTTAAGATATAAATAAAGTTACTATGAAGTTTTAAAGCAATTGCTTCGATTTCAAAAACATCCTTTTTTTAAAAAAAAAAAGTACAGACATTGGAATCGTTGCATGTTTCTCCATTTTTCATAACATTTTTTAAATAGTAGGTAATTTAAACAAATCGAGGGTTAAATTATTGCTATATAGGTACAATAGTCTCTGCACTTTTTCAATGCGTTTTTTTTTCTCTATATTAAAATATTGTTACTAGTCTAGGGAGACTGGCCTACAATTTTATTCTAAAATTCTTAAAGACTAGGTATTTTCCAAGTATCCCCATTGGTGTTTTAGTTTATAACATAAAACACAAGTTTGTCGTCTTAGGCACGGGCTCACTATACTCTGCTTTAGCACTGTATCGTGATATACACTACACCAGTTCAAAAGCTTTGATCCTCGTGAGTCTTC
This sequence comes from Elmis aenea, assembly GCA_947652605.1. Lineage (NCBI taxonomy): Eukaryota > Metazoa > Arthropoda > Insecta > Coleoptera > Elmidae > Elmis > Elmis aenea. The sequence goes on from OX393576.1 coordinate 64,824,524, forward strand.
TTTTCAAACCAGCATTATCTAGGAGCTGCAGCACCTCGGTCTTGCCATGACAGTGAAGTCTTTCCTCGTGCTTTTCTGCGAACTTTGTCATCTCTTCTTTGACAGTTGGAATCTTCAGATCTCTGTGTAGATGGTCATTCCGATAGTACCATGGAGCATCGACAATACCTCGGAGCACTCTATTTTGAAAGACCTGGATCCCATCTATGTTGCTTTTGGCTGCACATCGCCAGAGCTGAGCCCCATTATTCCAGACTGGCTTAAGGATTTGTTTGTATGTATAGTAGTAATTTATTATGCACAGACAACTGTGATTTTCTTCCAATCAGAAAGTACTTTTTTTTTTGTATTTAAGGTCAAGTTCTTTTCTTTATGCTTTCTTATCTTTTTTTTTATATGTTCTTTCCATCGAAGACGAATATCCAAATTCATTCTCAAGTATTTTGCTGTATCGCAATGTGGAATTTTGGCATTGTTTATTGATATCGGGAATTTCTCATGTTGCTTGTAGGTAAAGTCAATATGCGCTGATTTGCTCTCGTTGATTCTTACTCTCCACCTCTTAGTCCAATCGGTTACTCTGTTGCATGCTTCTTGAAGTTTACCAGCTGTTTCTACATTGTCCTTACCAATTGCCAAGATGGCTGTATCGTCAGCAAAAGTTGCAACTGTGACGTTTTGAATCTGTGGAATGTCGCAAGTGTACAGCAAGTATAAAATAGGTCCCAAAAAACTGCCTTGGGGTACTCCTGCATTTATATTTCTCATGTTCGAGTGATCTTTCTCTTGCTTGACACGAAACATTCGATCGGATATGTAACATTTAATTATTTTGGCATATTGTCTTGGCAACATGTTCTTTAGCTTATTCTCTAGTCCTTCATGCCAGACTTTGTCAAACGCCTGGTCTACGTCTAGGAATATTTTTAATTCGTGATACAACAATTTTATCGTAAATTGAATTAATAAACTCGATCCCACTGATTACATTTACATAAATCCTTACACATGGGGCTAAAAGTTAAGTAGCGTGCACTGTACGGTAGCTAGACGCAGCTGTCAATTAATTCATTAGCGATGCTCGCCACTAAATTGCGGGAGAGATAGGATATCTTTGTCGGGGTCACTGTTACACGTGCTACATTATTAATTAGGGGTGCTGTGGACATATGTGAGGGTTGAAGTAACTATAGGGTTTACTATATCATTCCGCATTCAGTAACGGCACATATGAATTGCCCCTGAGTTGATAGTGCTGAAGAAATACAAATAAAATGCTGCAACATACTTGGAGAGTGGTGTAGTATTTGCTAATTTTAGGGACTTTAAATACCCGAACGAAACTTAGCAACCAACATCTAGGATGTTGCTCATAGAATGATTGTACGTTTTACATACGATTGGACTAAACTATAAAACGTTATATATTTTTTTAAATTTATCAACAACCTTATTAACCCGAAGGTGTTAAGGTACGTTACAAAACATCAACCAATTTCATGAATAAATACTGCCCATTATTTCTTGTTTCTTGCCAACCTTATCTCCTCACTCCAGGACATTCCTCTGTCCTTCAAACATTCAGCCACCACTTGATTCCAAACGCTGCATATGAGTTTCATAACAGCACACATTATTTTACCAGTACATTAAAAAGTTGCTTACCATTTTGATGACACAGGTGTTGCTCATCAATGATCAATTACTATCAATGTGTTCCGACTAATATAAATTAAGAAGATACTCACACTTTTCGTATTAAAATGTAGTCGATTTCCACTTTACCCCTGGAGCTTAGCTCAACTAAAAGCTCGTTTGCAGGGTTAAATACTTTGGTATGAACCCAAGTATTTAGTGGAAATGCTATTTCACTGTTAATCGTTCGTACAAATCTGTGGAATCGCCTTTGTTTCAACAGCTTGTACCAAATTATTATTTTTACGTTACCAATGTTATTTGTCTTCAATAACTTTTTATAAGTTTCATTTAACAATTCAGTATTTCTTATGTATGGACTTATAGGTGTTTCTGAAGACATTGTAACTCATAAACTAACGGTTTTAGAATTAGTCTTTTAACACACCAGAACACTTAAAAATTCTATGTTTAAATGTATTTCCCTCTTAAAATATCAAATAATCAAATACATAATATTTTATATTTAAAAGCTATTCAAGGTTGACCACTTTAGATGTTGTTTTTCTATGCTTTTAACATTGATTTCTGCTCTTATTGTCTCATTTCGTATTTTATCTCTTCGGGTAAAACCTTTGACGCCTCTTAAATACTTCATTTCTAGCGCCTGTATTTTGCTTTTTATTTGGCTGCTTAAACAACCAGCTTTCGCATCCGTATGTCAGAATTGGTTTGTAGATTGTGTTGCACACTGTCATTTTCGTTTTCTTCGATATTTCTTTTTTCCTTATGAATGTGTTATTAAGTGTGTAGATGAGTTGAGTTGTATTATCTATTCTGTTGTTGATTTCAGCCTCTTTATTTCTACCTTAAATCCTTATGTATATTTATATATACTTGAATGTTTCTATTTGCTCTATATCTTTTCCATCTAGTTTTATTGTTATGCTTGATTCTCTCTTCCCAATTGTCATTACTTTTGTTTTGGCGACATTTATTAGCATGTTTCTCTTTTCTGATGCTGTCTTCCAGATGTCTAAATTCATTTGTAGTTCCTTTTCGTTCTTTGCGTAGATCATCAAATCGTCGGCAAAAGCACATTCCACTATTTCTACCATTTGCATGTTTCTATACCTTACTGGTAGTTTCTTTGTTTTACCGTTCGTTTCTTTTATAACGTCATCGAGAACTGAATTGAACAGATTTGGGCACAGTACTCCCCCTTGTCTCAATCCCTCTTTGGTTACGAACTCCTCTGACTATAGGTTTCCTGTTCTGACATAATTTCTTGTGTTTCTGTATATATACTGAAAATAGCTTTTTACTAATTCCTCTTTGTCTAAGACTCTTCCATACCTCTTTTAAAAACTTAAATTACTATTTTAAAAGAGAGTTACATTTAAACTTTCGCTGAGAAAAGTTTTTTTTGCCAAAGGGAACTTAGAACGTAGATAAACCAAAATTTGATAACAGCTTCATGTTATTCATGAAACGTGGTGTTAAATAAAGATGTTATAAATCTCTACAAGCCACAGACTGTCACAACAACATTTAAAATGGATACGAACAATTATTATCTCCAGTTACATATTTTCAACAGTTTCAAAATTTAGTTTATTAAAAAATCCAATCTTGAATGCGTTTAATATCGAATCACAGTCACAGCTGTTAAATGTATATCACATATTCAATCGAGCAGTTGGGGTTGGTTCCACCTAATTATATATTACTATAAATCCGTAAAAACTCAATAAAACGACACGCGACAGAAGTGAGTAGAAACGTAATTTGTTCGACTTTATTTAACATAATTATACATTCAAATGATTTAACTTAAGTTGCATAAAGTTGATACAATTACAATGGGTCAACCACCTACTCCCCCAAAACTAAAACGTATGAATACATTAACATTATAACATATGCAAATTAACATTACAATGAAATTACATTGTAAAGAAAAAACGGTTGAATATAATTGTTAATGCAAGGTATAAATTAAGTATGAAGAGGTGTTACACTATGTATCAAACAAGAATGGACTAAATAGAACGTAACAGTGTGTGTTGTATTGTACGAGAATACTGTGTTGGTAGTACACGGACGGTAGTATTTTTGTCAGCATGATGACATATGTAACTACATACATGTGTTATGCGATTAGTGTTGATAAATTAGATAACGATGACCATGTAGCGTAAAGCAGCACACGCCTGCCGTGTGTCGGAATGTTACATGTTAGTTATGAATTACTACGCAAATACGTGGGGTTTTGCAAAAATTACATGGCAACGTAGAGTGTAATATAAACAAAAAAAGATAACCGAAACCTCTATATGTAGAGGTGATATGATTACGATATAAAAACTATATAATATTTTGATAGTCCCTATAAATGTATAAATAATTTTTTGTCACTTTTAATCGGTATCATTGAAAAATATTTAGCTAATTTACTGGTAACCAACGAATGTTTATGAAAACTTCTTTTTAACAGAATATCTTAACAAAACAAAATTAACACTGAAATGATTGTTTACCTGGCAATATCCCACTCAAAATTGGGTGTAAAATCAAACAATTTTGATATTTTTTGCATACATCCGGGCCTTATTTGGTTTCGCACACAATTAATATACAGGGTGTTTCTTAAATATTGCGCAAAAATTCAGGAGGCAATTCCTTATAGAGAATTAAGGGAGGCTTTTATATAACTTTTTTCCCTTAGACGTCTCCTTTTGGAGTTACAACCCCCTTAAGAGGAGCGGAAAAATTAGGTTTTTATTTTATTTCTCAAATTTGGATATATGTAGGAGAATGACATTTGGTAGATGTCATGTACTTATTAAAAGGTTCCCCATAATTATACTTTTAATCATCTCCCATCTTCACAAGGGGCTGAAAGGTGCGGCCCCCGTTGGTTTTTTTATCAGAACTTTTTGGAGGGTTGAAATTTTGCAATTTAAAAGATTTTATTTGATAGCTTGATTTGTTTAGATTTTTTTTATTCTTCAACTTTTTCTGCAAAAACTACAGATTTTGAGTAAAAAAATAAAATAAGTGAACATGAACCATCAAATATTCTAAAACAAAACGATTCATTTTGGTGGTTACCATGGTTTGTTAATGTTTAATGATTAAAAATATAACAATGAGAAACCTTTTTATAAGTACAAAACATATACCAAATATCATTCTCCTCCATATATCCAAATTTGAGAAACAAAATAAAAACCTAATTTTACCGCTCCTCTTTAGGGGGGTGTAACTCCGAAAGGAATCTTTTAAGGAGAAAAAATTATATACAAGACATCCCTTAATTTTCGATAAGGAATTACCTCCTGAATTTTTTCGCAATATTAAACAAACATCCTGTATACACAATGTGCATTACATTCTTTAGAGGCGTAAGATTTGGATTTTCGAGTCAATTTGCTGTAGTTCCAGTTTGAAATCTCTAAGAATTCATGTTTAAGGTTAAAAAATATTGCAGATATCCACACGGCTAGGGTTCCTACAATTGTAATGTATTTTACCGATGACTATGCAATTAACACGAGTATTATGCGCCTAAAAAATTTACTACATAAAAATTATATTCACTGTACAACCTTTACAAAAACTTGATGATTGGCAAGCGTGTAATACTATTCTTCGGATTAAATTTCCAATTACTTGGCGTATTATATGTGAGAATATTTTCTGTTTTCGTATTTTTAAACGCTTAATCTGTTCAATAGTTTTAGAAAAACACAGGCCACACACATTCATTTTCAAGCACGTTCAAGCAGTTTGGATTTTCTGGTGTCGATGCATTTTTAGGACAATGCTAATTATGAAATATAAGTATTCAAAGATGGTGTACTTGTGCTTTATCGATCTGTCTAAAGCCTTTGATGAGTGCCAAGGGAAAAGATCTGGAAGATATTGAAACAAAGTAGAGTGGGAGGAGAATTATTAAACGCCATCAAGAGTTTATATAAGAGTAGTAGAAATTATGTGCGAACCCATAACAGCAGTTCCCAGGAATTTATAACAACAGTGGGGGTAAGACAAGGAGGCACATTAAGTCCACTGCTCTTTGTAATTCTTCGGGATAAAATAATTAAAGAATGTTAGCAAAACACAAAGAAAGCCTACCGGGGTTTGAATAAACTAAAACCAATATACTTAACAGAATCAGCCTTTGCAGATAATGTGGTGCTATTAGCTAAAAGCGAAAAGGACTTGCAATTGAATCTAGACGTATGGGCAGATACATTAAGTAGATATAATATGAATATGAATATAACAAAGACAAAGGTTATGGTTATAGCGAAAAATCATGAACCAGTTACAATTATGCTAGACCAAAAAAAGATAGAGCAGGTAGCAAATTTTATATATTTAGGAACAATAATTGCAGAGAATGGTAAATTGGAAAAAGATCTGCAAAACAGAATAGCGGCAGCGACGAAATTTTACTACGCCACTAATAAATGTTTGATAAGCAAGAAGGAGATATCAAAAGGAACGAAGACGCGAGTTTTTAATGCAGTGTACGTACCCATTCTCACGTACAGTTCAGGAACTTGGACACTAACACAAAAACAAAGAATACAGGTATCTACAGGAAATGCGATTTCTGAGAAGAATAGAGGGATGTAGACTGATCGATAAAATCAGTAACGAAAAAATTCGAAAAAACCTAGAAGTAACGGATTTTGAGAAAATGGAGACGAATCAATTAATCATGGCTTGGACATCTACTACGCATGCCAGAAAGTAGATACGCGAAAATGGAATAGAAAATGAAAATGGAGGGAAAAATAAATAGAAGAATAAAATGGGAAAAAGAAGTGAGGCAGAGACTAGAAGAAAAAGAAGTCAGCTGGAGAGATGTGCCACAATTAGCTAACGATGGGCAAGAGTAGAGTAAAATAACACCGGAATAGAAAAGCATACCTCAACACCGAAAGGTACAAGAGGAACCGATTAAGAAGAAGTATAGCGTTTATTTTCGTACTGTTATACTATTCGGCAATGAAATAGGATCATTTAAGAATTACAATATTCTTAATAGCACAACAGACACGTACTTTAAATTATAATGAAATAAGTTTACTTTACAACTGTTTTAGCATCTGGCGGTACGTTATTAGGTTATTACAACGGACATATGTTTACAGTTCATTATCCAGATAATTAATATAAACACTACAATGCATCTATAATGATTGCTTAATTATTCTCTATTCATAATAAAATTACGATTGTTCAAATAATATTTTCAACTTAATCGCTTTCTGATTTCATCTCACCAGTATAGAGCAAGTGGCAAGAATATCTATACCTGAAAATTAAAGTGTTAAAATAAACAAAAAAAAAAAAAATCGATGAAAATTTTAAAACTGGACAAAATCTTAAATCTGTATTCGCCTGTGTATACAGGTTGTTTCCGGGTTGGAACCGCGTCGAAGGTTTCTTCATAACCGACGTTTCGTCCTCTTTCATCGGGGACATCTTCAGGGGTTGTTGGATTAAACAGCAACTGGCGAGTCATTTGTGTCTGGTGTATTTATAGTAGGCTGTGGTTGATGATGTGTGACGGGCGCTGGAGCGTACAATCTACTGGTTATCAGCCTCTTCCAGGAGTTGTGGAGGGGGTAGCCGTTGTCTCGGTTGATGTTGTTTGGGTTTTTGAATATCTCTATGGCTTCCCTAATTTTGCGCGGGTAGTATCGTGATGTTCTCGATAGCACTTCTGTTTCGGCAAATTTGATGTTGTGGCCGGTATCATGTTTGTGTTCAGCTAATGCTGATTGAGTGATGTGTTTCAGTCTGGTGTCCCTTTCGTGCTCACTGATTCGCGTTTTGATAGTTCTTCGTGTCTCCCCAATGTAGACCTTGCCGCATGTGCAGGGTATTTTATAGATCCCCTTGGTTTGAAGCGGGAGACTATCCTTGACGCTGGGTAGGCACTCTGATAATTTTCTGTGGGTATTGAACGATGTTCTAATATCATGTTTTCGGAGAATTTTGCTGATTCTGTCTGTAACATTCTTGATATATGGCAGATAGGCGGTGGTTGTTGATGTTGTGGTCGTGTTCTTAGTTTGTCTGATCCTGTCGGGTTCCAAGAATCGGGTGATCGTTCGTTGGATGTCCCGTTTGTTGTACCCATTGTTGGTTAGAGCATCCGTTACCCCTGAAGATGTCCCCGATGAAGGAGGACGAAACGTCGGTTATGAAGAAACCTTCGACGCGGTTCCAACCCGGAAACAACCTGTATACATTGGACATCAGCCGCGGAAGCCTACAACACTGTATTCGCCTCTTTTCGTTATAATTATTGTCGTATTTGACTACGAGTATTTTATAGCAAGCATTTATTCATCTATTAGAAATAATATAATACAGCTTACTCAAAAAAAACTTTATGATGGCATTAAATAACGATTATTCAGCATAAAATACGATATAATTCAGAAAAAGGTGCCTACCTACACACTAACAAAACCTTTATTGCTAACTTTGAATGGCAAATTGGGAATCATTTTCATATCCCGCGGCGACTTTAACAAATAAAAACATAAATTTGGTTGAAAAATGTGCTGAAAGTTGACGTACACTTTTTATTGTTTGACTGAATCTGCTATGTCATAATGACAATAACTTAGCAGGAAGTCGCATTTAAGGGGATGTGCGTTATATAAAAGCACAAAACAATAATCAACGGGGAAGTTACATTACAATACACGTATTATATTATGCTATGCAATATCCTAATCGATAAGTCCATGATCTTCTCATTTGATAATCCTCTTAAAAGTTTATATGTCATCTCATTGTTGGCATGCTAATATTAAAACCGATCAAGGCTGCATTTAAATAACGTCCTTTGGCAAATATCTGGCTTTGAAATTAAAAGTAGACCTACGTTCGATGATTATGTATGTATGAATGTACCACCAGATTATTTTACACTGGCGTTATTAAATCGCTAAATATGAATATTTTGTTAAAGATCGGTAACCGTCAATATTTTCAAAAAAAAACGTAAATAATTCAAAAACTATTGATTTTATGTACATAAAATAAAATCTTTTCAATTTATTTAAAGGGTTGTAATTTGGTAAGGACATGCAGAAAACATTGCTCTATTAGCTTGATACGAAAAAGTTTGAATCGCGCATACAGGGTGTTCATAAATAAGTGGCAATTTTCCTGATTTTCAAAAGCTCGTATTTCAATTTTTTCAAATGCAAACCACTGTATTTTCTTGTGTTATCGAATTCGTCTTTAAGAGAGCTTAATTTTTTGTTAAGCATGTCCTATACCCAAAACTCATACTTTTCCAGATATTCGACATTTTTTTCTAATCGTTATTAAAGCAAATAGGATGCCGTGGAAATCGAAAAAGCTGAATTCGATTACCTAAGAAAATACAGGGGTTTGCATTTGAAAAAATTGAGTTACGAGCTTTTGAAAATCATGGAAGTTGCCACCTATTTATGAACACCCTGTAGGCGTGATTCAAACTTTTTCGTATCGAGCTAATAGAGCAATGTTTTCTGCATGTCCTTACCAAATTACAACTCTGTGCTCCGAAAAATGACTTCAGGAGAATTTTTTAAATAAAGACTTAAAACCTTGAAAAATTTTGAAATTTATTTTTTTTTAGTGACAAGGCCGCATAAAAACCTGTACTATTTTATATCGATGTAAAGCTAAAATGAAGGCGGTCAAGAATATTAAATAAAAAATGGGGTGTTGCATTTGAAATATAAAAGTTGCTATTGGTTCCAGAGAGGTGATTCACCCTGTATATTTGAAAATATTTTTATCGTATTCGGAAGAAAAAACTGTATGAAATACCGTTTAATCAACTATCTATCTCAAGCCGTTTAGCCACAATCGACCGATCCGCCACTAATGACCCACCCTGTATAGCTGAAAATAATTTTAGATTATGTATCCTACGATCTCCAACAAATTGTGTCCTATAACTTTATTCTACACTGTAAAAAATGCATGTAAAAATACACCTAAGTTACATATGCTAATATGTAAGTTTACATAAAAATTACCACAAAAACAATGTAAATGGCTTATTCCATTCGTTTAATAGTAAAAATACTAAGTTTTGGTGAACTTTACAAGTATTTTACAGTATGAAATTAAAACTACAAAACGTTATGTAAAATTACTTTATATTTACAGTCTTACTGGACATTTACATGAGGAAACTATGTAAAATTATCCCACCACATACACCGAATTGCGGGTTGTAACACGTTTTCGTGTCGGTTTCTTTAAGATTTGTTCATTGTGCATTGTCTATGTCTATGTGGTTGGAAGTGTTCTGTGAGTTTTGCAGGTGAATAAAAATTCTTTTTTTTACAAAAAATGTTTAAATGCAGCGTCTGCAACGCAACATTTACTACAATAAGAAAATACGATTTACGCAATTACTTGCACCGATAAACTGCAAACAGCTTTAATTGTTTGCACGATGGCTGCTCTATGCGATTCCGAAAATACGGAGCGTTTGTCACGCACCTAACCAGAATGCACTATGAAATTGACGTCTCAAATAATTTCTTATATAAATGTAATGTGGAAAACTGTGATTTTAAAAGTTACCAAAAAAAGGTTTTTACCAGTCATTTTTATCTTCTTCTTCTTAATCGTTTCCTCTTGTACCTTTCGGTGTCGAGGTTGCTTTTCTGTTACTGTATTATCTTTCTCCACTCCTTCCTATCGTTGGCTAATTGTGGCACATCTTTCCAGCTGACTCCTTTTCCTTCTAGTCTCTTCCTCACTTCTTTTTCCCATTTTATTCTTGGCCTTCCTCTAGCTCTTTTTCCCTCTATCTGCATTTTTCATCCTATTTTCGCGTATCTACTTTCTGGCATGCGTAGTAAATGCCCCAGCCATCGTAATTGATTCGTCTCCATCTTTTTCTTAATATCTGTTACTCCAAGTTTATTTCGGATTTTTTCGTTACTGATTTTATCGATCAGTCTACAACCCTCTATTCTTCTCAAAAATCTCATTTCCTGTACCTGTATTCTTTGTTTTTGTTTTTGAGTTAGTGTCCAAGTTTCTGAACTGTACGTGAGGATGGGTACGTACACTGCATTAAAAACTCGCGTCTTCGTCTCTTTTGATATTTCCTTCTTACTTATCAAACATTTATTTGTGGCGTAGTAAAATTTCGTCGCTGCCGCTATTCTGTTATTCAGATCTTCCTCCAATTTACCATTTTCTGCAATTATTGTTCCTAAATATTTAAAGCTTGCTACCTGTTCTATCTTTTTTTGGTCTAGCATTATTGTAGCTGGTTCATGATTTTTCGCTATAACCATAACCTTTGTCTTTGTTATATTAATATTCATATTATATCTGCTTAATGTATCTGCCCATACGCCTAGATTAAATTGCAAGTCCTTTTCGCTTTTAGCTAATAACACCACATCATCTGCAAAGGCTAATTCTGTTAAGGATATTGGTTTTAGTTTATTCCAACCCCAGTAGGCTTTCTTTGTGTTTTGCTTACATTCTTTAATAATTTTATCCATAAGAATTATAAAGAGCAGAGGACTTAATGTGCCTCCTTGTCTTACTCCCACTGTTGTTATAAATTCCTGGGAACTGCTGTTGTGGGTTCGCACATAATTTCTACTGCTCCTATATAAACTCTTGATGGCGTTTAATAATCCTTCTCGAACTCTACTTTGTTTCAATATCTTCCAGATCTTTTCCCTTGGCACTCTATCGAAGGCTTTAGAAAGATCGATAAAGCACAAATACACCATCTTTGAATGTTCCATTGATTTTTCACTTAACTGTCTTAGCGTAAAAATTAGATCTTGCGTGCTTCTACCCGGTCTAAATCCGCATTGCGCCTCTTCCAAATTACTTTCGAAATGTTTTCTTAATCTCTCCTCCAATATTCTTTCATATAATTTTTCTACTACACTAAGTAGAGATATGCCTCTATAGTTTTCGCAATTTTTGCTGTCGCCAGTCTTGAATATCGGTAATATAACAGATACCTCCCAGTCCTTTGGAATATCTTTTTTCTGCCAAGCTTTATTTACTATTCTTAACAGCATTTTCTTACCCTCTACTCCCATGTACTTAATCATTTCAGGTAAAACGCCATCATGCCCTGCTGCTTTTCCAATTTTCATTTTATGAATCGCTCTATCCAACTCATCTTCGGTTATTTCTTGTTCATATTCTTGTTCAATTGTTTCGTATTCCTCCTGTCCTTGTTCTTCTTCCTCGTCATTCATTGTGTTATCACTTTCCAATAACTCCTTAAAATAATTACCCCATCTTTCGATAATTTCTTTTTCTGTTGTCAGTATTTTTCCCTGTTTATCCATTATTTGCTTTAATGTATGGTTTTTATCTTGTTTTAGGTTTTTTAATACCTTGTAGAAGAGCTTTTGATTGCTCGCATAATGTTCTTCCATTCTTTTCCCAAAGTCCTCCCAAGTCTTTGCTTTTGCTTCTAGCACAGTCCGTTTCGCCTTTTCTCTTTGTTGTTTATATTTTTCGTAATCTGTTGGTTTGCTTGTTGTCAGGTATTTTTTCCATAGTCTTTTCTTTTCCTTCACTTCTCTTTTGACTTCTTCGGTCCACCAGGCCGTTTGTTTCCTATTATTACTATTACCCTGTTTCATTGTCCCACATGCCCTTGCGGCAGACTTGAGAATAATTCTTTTGAAATCTGTCCATAAATGCTCCAAATCCTTTCCTTGTTCGTCCCCTTCGCTCTTTTGCTTCTCAGTTTTTATATAATCTCGAAAATTTTTTTGTACATCCTTCTCTTTTAGTTTATATGCTTTTATTTTTATTATATTTTTCTTTTCATCTTGTTTTATTCGTTCTGGATCATTTTGTCCTATTTGTAATGTTGCCATAAGTAGATAATGATCACTGCCTATTTCTGCCCCTCGGTATACTCTAGCGTTTATGACTTTGCTCCTTTCTGTGTCCTCTACAATAATATAATCTATTATTGACTTTTCATCCCTACTTTTTACCTCTCTTGTGTATTTATGGATATTTTTGTGTTTGAATCTGCTGTTTATTATTGTCATATTGTTTTCAAAGCAAAATTCTATTAATCTCCTTCCATTGTTATTTAGTACGTCTTCCCCATATCTTCCCAGCACTGTGCCATACTTTTTGACATCATTACCCACTCTTCCATTAAAATCTCCTACTATGATTGTTCTCCCTCGTATTTCATCCACTGTTTCTTGTAGTTGTCTATAAAATATATCTTTATCCTCTTCTGCCGCATTCTCATTCGGTCCATATGCCACTACCACCCCTATCAATTCTTTATTTGTAATTTGTAGTTCTACCATCAATACTCTTTCATTTTTATAAACCTATAAAAGCTGGAAAACGAGTTAAATGTCCACTGAAGGCATATTGCAATGTAAATAATTTTTTGATAGTTTATTTACCATTCAGTCTCATTTTGTAAGAAAACATTATTACGAAAAAAGATCGCAAGTTGAACTAATTGCTAAAATGAAAATCAGTAAGCTTAATAATAATTCTGAAGATCTGGAGCTGAGTGTGTTTGAAAGTGTTGCTGATGAAATAAGTAGTGAGAGTTTAAAATTACTCAGTTTAAAGTTATTTTCTTCTCTTTATTTAACATTGGAATCAAAGTTCTTTTTACCAAAAAAAAATCGTTACAAACGTTAATAGACGGTCTCGGAGATATTAGCCAATTAAATAATTCATTTATTGTTAACAAATTGTCAGAAATTGGAATAGAAGTAAACAAGCGCATTATCACAGAAGATCTTTTTTACTTAGCGCATAAAAAATTAGGAACAAATTATTTGCGTGAAAAATATTATAAACGGAATAAGAATTATGTTGCTCCTGTCAAAATTACTTTAAATAAAGGAAACAAAGTATCCCATGTTTATTACATACCTATCTTAAAGTTATTATTTAGATTTAGGTCTATACTATTATAACATTCATCATAGTTTGTTAAGTTATTCATGTATCATTATTTTGTAAAAGACTTTTGTCTGCATGTCCATATTATTTGTGTTTTAGTTATTATAAATTTAAGATATTTCCGTATCATTTAAGAAGCAGAAGTTATGTACCTGAACTAACATATTTGTTTTTATAAAAATGTCATTATCTAAACCCAAATTGCAATGTATATTTTTTATGTTAAGTCATTATTAGGGCTAAGTTTTTTTTTATATTTATAGACCAATAAAATTTATATTAAACATGTTTAATATTTTTATTGTACCACAACCTACAACATCTCCATTACTGAAGATTTCTTTGTAAAAAAAAAAACTGTGTTTATAATTATGTATTATTAAAAGTTTGTAGTGGTAGCAGTATGTCAACGTTGATTGTAGGTATTCAAAATTGCAGTCATTGTTGATCGGAAAAACTGCTTATGCCTCAAATCTTTCTAATGGCCTCGATTCTGACACACTTAATCACACTCAACACACACAAAATGTAATAACACTAAATATTTCTGTAAACTCCCAAAATATTGGTGTAAATTTACAGATTATACCATACAGTAAAATACATATTATTTACATATTACGTGTAACGTTCCCTTAAATAAGATGGAAACATTAGTAACATTAACTTTCTTATATGAAAATTTACTATAAACTAAATGTAAATTATTACAGTTTTTATGTAAAAATGTTTTACACTACTTTTGTAATTTTCCATCACTTATGTAAATTTACATTTTAAGTTGGAAATTTACCATGATTATCCATGGCTAAATAAAGCCAATGATTATCGTGGTAAATTTACAGAAAAACTTTTTACGGTGTATTTTGAATAATAAAGCAGCTATGAAAGAAATACCCACTAGTGGACACTCTGTATAGGTAAGTCATACAAATACCTACGTTAAAATAATTAACACAACGATCAGATCTGTGTTACGTATGAAAAAAATTAATTGAAACAACTTCATACATTTTTTATTGAAAATTTGCGATTTGGCGGAAACAAAATGTGTCTAATACGGGGCGGTTCGCACGGTTGCAAGGTGTGAGAGGTAATTCTGCCAGGTAAGACGGTGATGAGGGTATGAAATAGGCCCAGTTTAAATTAGGGTGGTATCCTTAGAGCTGCTTGACAAGCCAAGGGAGATAGTTCAACGGATCTTTCGTCTAGCCGCGCAGATGAAAAAGAATAAAAGGGAAACAATCCGGAAGAGGAAGAAATCTGGTCCTCGGAGGCCAAAGGTTAGACACACACGAATGAATCTCCTGTAAACGAGATCCGAAAGCTGCGATGGAACCACCCCAAGTAATACTATTAAATTATTCCGCATTTTATTTTGACATGAGACATTCGGGAACGCAATTCTGACATGGAGTGATTCGATATATGAGGAGGCATTCGCTTTTTTCGTTCGGATATTTACCTTTTTTATGTAATGTATGACACATAAATAACAGCAAAAATTGTATCGTTAAATTGAACTGACAAGGTGTAATAAAAAATTGTAACACGTACATTAAGGTCGATGTACCTGCATAAAGAACAATTTTTGTACGGATGGAAAGCCGATAATTATTGCGTGTTTAACAGTTTAAAAAACTATTGAGCCGATTACGAAACCTTATAATCAATGTTCCCTTTAATTTTTACCAACTAAAGTGAGCATTTTTTTCCGTCTGTGCAATTTTTGTAAAATCGAAGTAATTTGTGCGCCATTTCAAGTAATACTTACTTATTTAATTTATTTCAAGTCAATTATGTTGGCAAAAATTTGTAACAAGAATTATAACAAGATTTTAATTTCAAAAATGTTTATTTGAATATTACCGTCGTATAAATCCATGCACATAAAATTTGTTATAAAAATTAACAACATGTAGGTAATATTTATATATTCATTCTAAGTAAAGGTACATGAAAAACGTAAGAAAATTATTTACTTTACTGAAAAAACAAATACATGAAGAAATATGCTTCTGATTTCTAATTACACATACAATATTTTCTCTTCTATCTTTGTAATTTAACAATTCCGAATATACATGATCTTCTAGATTAATTTTGTTTCCATCACTTTGATATGATTTTACTCTCATCAGCTAATCCAAATGGATTTCCCCTAAACGATTTTTTTGCTTATTTTTTATTCAGTTCATCAAGCTGAAACCTCGTTCACAATCAACGCTAGATGCCAAAAATGTTCCACCGATACCCAGTAACTTTGAAAGATCCCGAAACTGCTCCTTTTCCAGTGAAAATGACACCATATCCGCAAAAGTAGTTATCAATATACTTTTGATTTTTTCTTCTACTGCGAATTTAAAATCATTATATTGTTTAATTATAGACGATTTATCGCTTAAAATGGTTTTATATTTTAAACAAAGAGACTCGACTTCTGCAATGCCGTAATTAAAACCAAATGTGGAAAACGCTGATAAATCAAATGCCGTTCATTCTTGTACTTTCTTTTCGGGAAATCCTCCTTCTAAATGAAAACGTAGCATATTTATAAATGTTAACATGGAACTTGTGTTAACTTTAATATTGTTCTTTCGAGCTTTATCAAGGCTAGGGGGTAAATACGTACGCCATACACAGTCTGATCGTTAGTCCGTCAACAAAGAAAAATAAATCTTTTTGAATTTGATAATTACTGTGCGCGAATGTATTATCATTGCGCAAATTTTTTAAACGCTGTGCGCGCGCACTAGCGCACACCTTAGGTCTGTTTTATATTATACTATTTTTTCGTTTAAGAAAATCGTATACGATTTTTAATACAAAAATTTCGTTCAAGAATTTAGCATGGAAAATATGAACCATTTACATTGTATTATTTTTTGGTACGAAAACTCCAATATATTTTGGTTACTTTTTAGTAACTTTTATCATATTTTGTTGGCACCTTGAGTGACCATGTCAAATGTTCAATTTGATCACAGAACAAAAAGCGAATCATTTTCAAATTTAATGTATATTTAACGCTTGTCTCATTCTACATATTTATTCCTACAAAATAAATTGTGAGGGATTAACGGTAATAAGTAGTATTTAACATCGTTTGATTGTTTCAGTTAACCTAACCCACAAATGACATGCGGTCAGATACAGTTACAGTAGAATACGCATGCGCCCATACTAAAATTGGACGCATTTAGGGCACATAGTAATTCGTACGAATTTTTCGTTAAAGATTTTTAATTTCTGATTGACACCGTACTAGAAAATCGTATACGATTTTCTTAAACGAAAAAATAGTATAGTATAAAACAAGCTTTAGAGGGAACACTGCTTATAATTAATACCCAAAAATTACAAGGCTAAAATTAATTCACTGGAAAATTTTGCAGCAATTTTAAAAGCTGTATTAAAAACTTTTAAACAAGACAAACAATAAAGTGTTCACACTAAAACAATATTAACACGCCAGCCAAACTAATTGTTGACCTATAGGCAAACAGTAGCTTTAATGATATAACCTAACTACAAAAAACTATTATTCTTTAATACAGAACTAATGAAGGTGTACATACCCTAATGAGAAAGCAATAAGGGGGTAGGGAATACGTGAGAAAATTTGAGTAATTGAAACTGACAATACGAAAAAAAAACTTCGAAACGATGATGCGCAAGTACATTATGAAGGGTGTAACTTGCACACCAACAGAAATAACAAATGCGATATTTGTAACGTTTATAGAAACATCACCACAGTCAGCTGTCATAAAAACGGGTGCCAAATTTGACGAACTCTATCCGAATACAATAGCGTCGGGATACGCGTCTTAGGGAAGAAGAACTTCGAGCCCAAAGCACGTTTCCAAGGGTCGTTGAGTAAAGCTAAATATAATAAGGTCTTGTTTTTGACCAGTCACACGAATTTCCCATTGACAATGGCCTCATGTGTACGGTATACCTGTTCTGGCTTATCTACAATTAGCTAAGAGACGCACAGAATACACACACACACACAAATACGAAACAGTATATACAGTGCTGCGCTTAAGTATGGAAACAAATAAATATCTAGAAACACCGTTAAAAATATTAGCAATAAAATTTGGTATCTGACCATTGTCGTATGTTGCGAATTCGATAAAAATATTAAGGTTGCAATACGACTTTCGGTTCAACCGGGAACGGACTCAAACTTTAAAATTTTAAATATAACACTGTATATTTTTACATTTTAGAATTCCTCTTAAAATTTACTTCAAAAAATGTATGAGGTTATATGGATCTAAAATCAACCGTTTTCGTAAAATTAACAGTTTTATAAAAATGTTGAGCAATACAGCACTTTCAATTTTTTTAAACATTTAAGTTCTTTAAAAGGGAAGTAGAATTTCGTTTGAAAATTAATTAACACTTTGTGCTAGCTATGTTTTTAAAATATTATAAAGGGTGTTTTTTAAGCTTGGCCAACCTTGTGAAACTTTAAACACCGATAGCTCATTTTTCTTATATACTAAACCCTATATTTTTTTACATAGTCTTGTAGAAAATTTGTTTATATTTCAAAAACATTAACCATGTTTATAACCTAAAACTAATATTTTTCGAGATATCGCGATTTAATTGTTAATTATTAGGGTAACGTAATATTTTCGAGTAGGCTATCAAGGTTGACAGCGGTAATTTTGGAACAATTAAAAGATTAGAACAAGAAAGTTATAATTATAACTCTTTCTTGAGCATTTTCGACATTTTACATAACGAAAATGTGATTTTACCATTTTTACGTTTAAATTGAGGTTTCTTGTCAGGGCCACAATATTTTTCATATAATTGATTTTGATCGTTTGCTGAGTCCTAGAAACCGATTAGTAGTGTGTATTATACACACTACTCCGATTGATTATGTATTGAGTACGTGAATAGAACGCTGATTTAAAAAAAAAGTTATTGACCAGTCTTAACTTTAAATTTTAAAAAACGGTTATGGTTGGAATCGTTCTCGGTTGAACCAAAAATCGTACGGTACACAAAAAATAGTTAATAGGATTTAGTTATGGTCTTATCACACTGGTTGAATGAATAAATGCATAAATAATGTTAAAAGCCTCGATTTAAACGTAAAAATGGAAAAATTACATCTACCTACATCACAAAAAATCTGGAAAATTCGTAGGAGAAAGATAAAATTATATAAAATTGAAAATTTCAAAGTTTGAGTCCGTTTCCGGTTGAACCGGAAGTCGTATTGCAACCTCAGTATTTTCATCGAATCCAAAAAATACGATAACGCTTAGATACCAAATTTCATTGTAATATCTGCAATAGCATTTTAGATACTTGTCTGTTTCCATACTTTTGCGCAGCCCTGTATGTACATACATGCTTTTAAAACAAATACGAAGAGACATTCACCAGGTTACAAAACATATTCGTGAAAATAAGTCTGTTTACAAACAACAAAATTTAAACATTTACTTTTAATATATTTCCTTTAATACTGTACAACAAAGTTACCGTTTCATAAATACTTTCTTACCCACGTGGTCAATGGTCAACCCTTTTCAGTTCCGTTTCTAACGAAGTTTGGGGTTGTTCATTAGATCGCTATACATTACTACGAAATATGATATTAGAAAACATAATAAATCATTTCTTGTAGGTACTGCAAGTACAATACCACCGAGAAACTTGCAATCTAAGAAACATTAATCATTTAAGAACTGAAAGTCTGGGCGATGCATTAATCCTAGAGAGTTTGATGAATTCCAAGTAACATCAAGATTTGACTTAAACGTTTGGCTACTATTGCAATATATTTTGGCTTTCCACAGAAGGTAGAACCATAAATAATTAACACGGTGAATTTAAAATACGTTTCTGTTTTTTTTTTAAAGCGATTTCCGCTCGCTTATACAAGTAATTTTATAAAAGTGTTCTGTGAATGAGGGTTATATTTCGCCAGGTGACATGTCATGTAAAACAATGTGGGTTCGATTTTTCATACTTTATCGACATTTTAGTCCAGTAACTTTAAAATTTTGATTATATGTAAAACGAACAACGATATAAACTTGCTCGAAATAATCTTCTGATTACAGAAAGGGATATTGACGAACTGTACATCAACAATAATATCACTATACGTTTAAATCAATTATAAACGCATTCTCCACATGCGTTCCAATTTCAACAGTTACGTTCATTCGTGTGCTCCTGAAGATGACAAGCCCAAGGTATGAGGAAGCTTTATCTATTGGTGTTATTTCATGGGTAACTCCATACTCAAGAAACAATTTAGTTTCATGAAAACATGTATTAAAAAATAGTATCTACTAGCACTAAAAAAAAACCTAAGTCACATTGCGTTTTTTTAGTAATTAATTTGAAACTTGAATGAGCCTTCTCTTACTGTAACAGACGAAAGCTTCCTCATAATAGATACATTTTGGAAAAAGAATTACCTGTTTTTAAAACGTAAGTCTAATATTAAGGTTCTAAAGTTTTTGAGTGTAATTTCATATTAAAACTTTGGCAAGAGCACAATCGATTTGATCAACAAAACCTCGTGCTCTTCGCTCTTCAGACGCAAGTATTAATCAAGAAAGTTTGCTTTAACCAGTAACATTTGTAAGACTGCGGTTTTTATCAACCGCATGTTCACATACATTTCAATAGTACATCGAAATATAATACACAGAGTATCGATAACCGGTAAGGCCACTTGACACGTACGTAGGTACTTTTAAAAGCATCTTGCAAACCAAATCTAAATGGGGTGGAAACGAGGTTGGCCATGTCTGAAGAGCACCAGCAATATGCGCTACAATAACAACATCGTAAAATTTGAATATAAACTTATGTATCTTTCTCAACCGGTTATTATATTAATTTAACATTAGCCCCACAAGACACATTCGTTATATATACCCGAAAGGCAAACCCTTGTACTTCAAGAAAATAACAACAATAGAGGGTTAGATTTGTAGTAAGTAAATACCATAAGTAATACAATAACTGCATTGCCATGTGTGCATATCGTAAATTCTTTGATACAAGATGTAATAGGCGAACGAATGTATAAAGTATCAAATTTCAAAGGCAGATAGCAAGCAACAAAAACAATTACGGACTTTGGGGTTATTTATTACAGTACTTCTTTTTGTTTTAGAATACACAATAAAGCTTTAACTTTTAAGTTGAGAATTTAATTTATTCACAGACCAATCGTTTTCTCACAGTCATCAAACAATTTCGCAGGACATCTAGAATATTTCACAAGCTTTAGTTGAAAATTGTATTATACAATATTTTTCGAATTTCCATAATCTTGAAATATTTTCCAGTCTGTTTATATAACTGGAATGAATTTCGTTTCGCAGCACCCAATACTGGCTGCAAGTGATTATTTTTTAAAAAGGAGTACTTTTCTAGATTTAGGTTTAAAACAGCAACCAGAAGTTTCTGATTGAACTTAATAGTATACTACATAACAAAAGTTGTAAGAAGTGGAAAAGTTGCACACGGAGCCGCGTAGCGGTGAGTGCGTTATTGTTTTACAACTCGTGTTATGTAGCTCACTTTTTCTACGATCACATAATACCTACGATTTAACGGCTCTTTGGCTAATTTACACATGTAATTACGTTGTCCTGCCAATTTTGACGTAAGCCTACTTTGACATTTCTAGTCAAGTGTGCGTTTTGCTCATCGTGGCTTATAACTCACTTACTAGGCATGCAGGAAGCATTTGACGTGTCTACTTTGATCATTTTAAAAAAAAAAACTGTGCCTTTTCCTTACCGTGCGTAAGGACCCACTTTCTATGCATGCAGGCTGTATGGTAAGAGTCATTTACATTAGTGGTCGTAGAAAAAAAAAACACTTTATGCTTTGTACGAGTAAGATATGCATATAGCCCTACGAATAATCTTTATCTACAGAATACAAATCTGCAAACAAAGAAACAAAAATAAAAATGCTGAACAAAAAAAGCTTTAGCAATTTACAACTCCAGACATTGTTTTTTTTTTGTAATGGAGTCTTGCCCTAGTAGCTAAAGTTTTTCTATATTAAAACCGTAACGGTTCAATAAGTTTTTCTTTTAGCTACATTTTTGGAAAATAAATTATTTTTACATAGCCATAGCTCATTTTTCTTAGCTCTTTATTAGTACACAATGATTGAATTGTTGTTTAATAAAAGCAACAATATTATGTGTGGCAAAACAATTTTTACATAAATTTTTTATACGTGATTTTTGATTAAAGTTTTACACCCAGGTGTGCCAGTAATATTTTTATATGGAAAACCTGAGTTGATACGGTGGAGGGTAATTATGATATGTAAAATCTGGTTATGCAATAAATCAAGGTAGACAATAGTTAAAACGTTTAAACATCGAGACACCACCATTTGCGGTTAGAGGACAATAGCAACATGTCTCATAAATATTAACTCATTGTATCATAAGCCATTGGTCAACCGGTAGTCCTGGTTTACGTAAGAAAACCGCGAACTCCCTTAGAAAAGTTAGCTGTGGTCAAGAAGTCGGTTGCATGTAATCGGAGCGTGAAATTGTTCCGAGGCAAGATTTATAATATGTTCGTTCATATCATCTACCCTGCAGTCGGCCGTTGCTAGAGAACAAAAAAATGAAACACCCCCTTAATAGTAGATTAGGGGTTGATGTGATCTGAAGAATTATGATTTCATGTGCTGAGTCATCGCTTATAGCTTATACCATTGGCAAATTTGGTTCATCGCGAATCCTTGAATAAGTCTGGACACTATAAGAAAGCCAAACGTTGGGTTGTTTTCATTAATTTTGAAGAGATTTAGACACGATTGCAATTACTGCAGTACACATACGTTTCCATTGCAGTCTTTCCTCCTCCGTTATTTAAAGTAAAATTAACAAACTGAAAGGACTTTTAATGAGAAATGTTAGATGCCAAACCCTAGTCGAGTGGGAGTGCTACTTGTGGGGATACAATTAGAGGGTGGTGATGACTCAACTTACAAATACAATACGGCATATATCTGTAATACCAACAGACAACTCATCGATTTTTCATAGTACCTACCTTAAAAAGATTTTTAAAAAAATAACGTTAAATTGTTAATCAAACCACAACCCTCGGGTTTATTCTCGGCAACCCCCAAAAATCGTTTGCGAAAAACCGCACGTTATAAATCCAATTTCATTGTGCTCATGTCCTGTTCAAGTACACACAGCTTACCACCGTTTGCAGAAATAATAAATACACAAAGATTTTGACGTATGCTTCAGAGCTTAACATCTAACGCAAGAAACAAAGGAAGTAAGCAGTTGCACCCAGTTGGGAGTTTTTAATTCAGAAGGGGTTGCAAAAATAGTCAACAGCAGTCGATATTACCGAAAACGAAAGGTGGTTCCTGTTCAAATTTAAAATAAGTCAATTACCTTTTAGTTCAACGATTTTAAATACAAATTTGTTACATATACCTGACTAATATTTTAGGCAATCAACTTGCTATTGTACAAAAGTTATTACAGCACGTACGGACATAATTTAATAAGAATACAATAAGCTCCAGGTGTTCGTACTTGAGAACTGTGCGCAATACAAATCACTGTTATAGTAAGCCCTAATTGCGGGCTATGGTAGCATGCAGAACTTTACAATGCAAAAATTTAATTTACTCCTGCCAAATTGAAAACAAATTAGTTATTTATATGCCTGTTTTTTATACACATCTTACTGATTTCTTATGGAATATTGTTGACTGTTCAATAGATTTTCCACTGCTCAAGAAAGCTAAAAATGTAATTTAGCAACAAAGTTTAAGCTAAAATTCTCGCTGCTGGTATGTAGCCACGCAAAATAAATTCACAAAATAACAAAACAGTAAGGGTGGCATTAGTCAGTAGGTAGAAACTTACTCTGGATGTTTTTTATGCCTAAGGGTTTTCACAAACAAGTTTCCCTTGCCATTCTCCCCGCGATGTCATATTCATGCATGAGGGTTGAAAAAGTCGCGTAGAAAACAGTACATAAAATATTCAGCCTTTAAGTATTCTGAAATAACATTCAACGTTCCCGTGAACCAATCGCTAAGACAATATTCAATTTTTGCTCGGTTTAACCAAAACGATCACAATAAAATCAAAGTTAAAATACAGTTCCAATTTATCACGATCAAACAAATAAAATGCTTGAGCAAATATTATGATGTATTGGAAGGAAACTTTAAACAACGCGCACTGCACAGCAGAAGTGACAGATGGATCACGTTTTCATTTTAAAAAAAGTAGCCACAGCTGTTGTTGACCAACTATAAATTATAAGTCGTGACAATTAATACTATTTCAAGCAAAAATTCAAACTGAAATTGATATAACCGCTGGGATTTCTCCGTTAACTGAGTGAAAATAAAAGGCATGACGCGATGCCTGAATCTGTGCATGGTTCTGTGCCAAAATCTGATAAATTTCGTAACAAATCTGAATTAATACTGTTTTTTTTCACGTACTACATTAATTGTTAAAAATGCAGTAATGAAGTAAATTTTGTTCATGATTCGTAAAATGGGCAAAGAAATTTGCAAGGAAATAAGTGCACCAAAATTTAAAATTAAGCAGTTTTTGCAGAAAGTGTTTGACCTGATCATTATTACTATGCATAGAATTATATGTCCTTAAGTGTATAGATGAAACATGAAGGAATTGACAAAGAAATAAAGACAGGAAATGTGGGAAGAATATTTAACAGTTTAAGAACATTTTTTGGAAATAGAAAAGTCCCAAAACAAACGAAAGTGGAAGTGGTCAAAAAGGTAGTAACTCTGGCACTTTTATACGGAAGTGAAACGTGGACACTCACAAATAAAAATAGTAGCCGAGTGAATGCAGCAGAAATGAGATTTCTAAGGAAAATCCAAGGAAAATCCAAGGAAAAACCATTATAGATAGAATCACAAATGAAACATATAGAGAATAATTAAAGGTAAAATCAGTTGAAACAAAAATACAAGAAAGACAGCTGGAATGGTTGGGTTACGTTTATAGAATGAAAGATAAACCAGAAAAACCTATGAAGCAAGATCACAGGGAAAAACAAAAGAGGTAGACCGAGAAAAACCTGGCAAGACGAAGTTAAAAAAGCAGCAGCGGATAGAAACCTCAAATGGAAAGACATAAAAAATCTTACACAAGACAGAAAAACATGGAAAAAGGGCAGCACAATACAACTCAACAGTCCTACACCTAACAGTAGAAGGATTCATGACTAAATAAATAAATAAGGGTATAGAATTACGCATCGTGGTATATTACCTAGAAGCTTAGGGCAAAAAAAAAATACAATGACTTCAAATATTTGTCATAGTAGGATTTAAAAAAAAATTGCATTAAAATGCCTAAAATAAATCCTTACCTACGCTTTCATAACGCATGTTTAAATTTATTTAACGACAAAAATAAAAATATGACACCAAAAATTTTTTTAAATATTAAAATAATCAATGAAATTTTTATACTATTCAAGTATTCACCATAGTTTTTTTTGCATTTATTTTTAAATTAGACATAGTAACCCACAAAATAATCATATTGAATTTTTAATTAATGATTATGAACCAAACTACCTTTTTGTTTTTTATACAAAAGTATATGGTTTATGCTACTAGAGAAATTTTGCAAACGGTAGTTGACCACCTTGGGCAATTTTCATTGAAGCGAATTTCGCGACTTTGTGAATTCCTTTTTGCATAACCGCGTCCACTTTTATAGCTGCTGTAATCAAGCCAAAATTTTATACCTCGTGCTACACCTAGCGGCAAACTTTCTAAGCTCCCACCAAAATCTAATACACAGCACTATAGAATAACGAAACCCAAAAATTGAAGCGTGAAACTTTGCTACACAGGTTAGTAGAAACCAACATCACCACTAGATGATGCTGGCACACACGTTTATAACATTTATTTAAAACATACTTTTACATACATTACTATTGTTGCAATACGAATTTTAATTTGCATTGATAACATCGCGTCACACGTTATCCAGGCATATACACTAGCAACTTTTTATATAACGTTGATAACATCTTTACTGACAATTTAGAAAAAAATATACACGCAATGCTAATCTAGCAATCACAATAAAACATAAATTAAAGTATTTGCGGAATATTATCGGATATATGATTACATTAAGGTTACTGTTACAAAGAAATACAAAACCATGTAATATAAAGTTCAAAACTAAGTTGGTATTCAAAATTTGAAACATTTAAAACTTGCTATAAAGATAAATAATTATAACTAAAATTGCTCATTCGTTTAAATTTTATACCATGTAAGTACTTAATTACTATAAGCATTTTTGTAGAATACTAGTTTTCAAAATGCTTGGAACTTATTGATCGAAATATTTCATGGCATTCTATAATTTGATACTAACGAATTCATAAATTATTTCAATTTAAATATACTTTTGAACAGGTTACAAGAAACCTCAAAGTATTTTGTTATAGTGGTACGTCAATAACGTGACTTGAAAAAAAGTTATTAATAATTTCATTCTACATTTAAGCCAAAACATTGTGATTATATTCAGTATTGACAAAAAATTATGGTGTGTATTATATTCTACGTACTTTTTTCGATAAGGTACATATGCAAGATATCTTGGGAATAAAGTGTAAATATTGTTAACAAAAACTAAATATAATTATGGCTTGATTACTGAGAGACGATTTGCAGGTCACTGTTTTTGTTTGCACTGAAGGCATAAAATTAGTAACTGGCTGTAAAAAGCTGATGACTAATATAACATGAAACATGTCGTATAATGTAGGAGTTGTTCCGTCATGCAGTAAATTTGGGGTTCATGGGTTATGGCGAGATTTGTAAATTACTGAACTCTGAACAAACCTAGTCATCCATCTTCGCTTAGTGCCTTGGTGACAGACAACTTTCTTTCACTGCACTATCAATATCGGTTGTTTTGCGATGGTCTTTATATTTATCTTACTTCATTCCCTAACATCTACAAAATTAAAGCAAGCTACTAACCCTGCATTACAAAGTAAAATTATGTTAATTACTTTTTTATTATCACAGCGTAGGCAAATGCAGTTTGTGTGCAAACAGCAAGGGTCGAGATTGGCAAAATTAATCAAAAATGCATGGCTTTCATCACAAAACTAATGAATATTACAACCTGACTCCCTACTTGAAAGTCCCACAGATGACAGCGTAATTGGCTGAAAATTTTTCAACTCCAGTCACCAGTACAGTACATAATACCATTTTGTATTTAAAAAAAAATTGCAGTTACAAAGGACACTGCTACACAATCACCCACCATTTTTATTTGCTTCTTTTACACATTATTTTGGTTTGCATGAATTTTGGATCGATCTGTGGCAAAATTACTTATTAATCACTTGAGGACAATTGTTACACAAAACTGTAATAATTGTACGTTTCTATATCGACAGAAACATTAACATTTTAAATCCCTTTAATCTACTATATACATCCTACAGAAAAGATTTTAATGAATGAAGTACTTTCAAGATAATCATGATAAGATTTGTTGAAAACGCCCACAACCTGTTATTAAGATGTAATTATTTATATGTACGAATTATTAAAACCGCAGGTCTTGACATGGCCCATTATATTTTCGTATAATTAAAATTGTTTTTATTCTCAGTTCACATCGGCGTCGGTGAATTCAATTTGGCAACTCGTATACCAAATAAAAAATTTTGTACAGGCCATTTACATCGATAGTCAGACAAAATATTTACATTAACGTCATGACATGAATCCGTAATAGGATTTTTAATAAAACAGATATGCGTGCGTGTTCAAAAAATATGTCATGCAAACAAACGAGACTAGTATATTTCATTTTTATTAAAACTTTTTTATGGAAGCAGTTCATGAAAATGATAATGAATTGTTTGGTATTTGTTTAATAAATTCTTCACTAGTTGCCAATCCTTGGTTTTTTTAACATGCACAGTCTTCAACCTCTCAGAACAAAGTGTCTTTTTCATTCATTTTGTCAAATTATAACCATATTCTGTCTGAAAAGTGACTGACGTATTTATGATTACCAAACCCCCGAACGATGTCTCATCATACAGACCTATTTCGCTGCTCCCAATAGTGTCAAAATTATTCGAAAAACTGCTCCTGAAGCGATTAAAACCAATTATTGAAAGCAAGAATCTAATTCCTAATCAGCAGTATGGATTTAGGAACAGGCACTCGACAATCGATTCGGTTCATCGAATAACGGACATCATTGAAAAAGCGTATGAAGAAAAGAAAATATGCTCAGCCATATTCCTAGACGTAGGCCAGGCGTTTGACAAAGTCTGGCATGAAGGCCTAGAGAAGAAGCTAAAGAACATGTCGCCAAAACAATATGCGAAAATTTTAAAATCTTATATATCCGATCGAATTTTTCGTGTCAAGCAAGAGAGAGATTACTCGAACATGAGAAATATAAATGCAGGAGTACCCCAAGGCAGTGTTTTGGGACCTATTTTATACTTGCTGTACACTTGCGACATTCCACAAGTTTAAAACGTCACAATTGCAACTTTTGCTGACGATACAGCCATCTTGGCAATTGGCAAGGACAATGTAGAAACAGCTGCTAAACTTCAAGAAGCATGCAACAGAATAACTAATTGAACTAAGAGGTGGAGAGTGAGAATCAACGAAAGTAAATCAGCGCATATCGACTTTACCTACAAGCAAAATTAAAAATTTTCGATATCAATAAACAACTCCAAAATCCCACATTGCGATACAACAAAATACTTGGGAATGAATCTGGATAACCGTCTTCGATGTAAAGAACACATAAAGAAAAACAGAGAAGGACGACCTTAAATACAAAAAAAAAAAATACTTTCTATTGGAAGAAAACCACAATTGTCTGTGCATAATAAATTACTACTCTACAAACAAATCCTTAAGCCAGTCTGGAATAATGGGGCTCAGCTCTGGGGATGTGCAGCCAAAAGCAACATAGTTAAGATCCAGGTCTTTCAAAATAGAGTGCTCCGAGGTATTGTCGATGCTCAGGGTACTATCGGAATGACCACCTACACAGAGATCTGAAGATTCTAACTGTCAGGGAAGAGATCACAAAATGCGTAGAAAAGCACGAGGGAAGACTTCCCATGGCAACACCGAGGTGCTGCAGCTAGGGATTGCAATCACGGGATTCGGGATCCCGGGATCCCGGTCGCTTTTTGGTCTCGAAAATCCCGGGATTTTAAATGTAGAATCCCGGGATTTTCGGGATTTAAAAAATTTAACTATAAGTACATTATTTTGTAAAAAAAAATTGCTCATAGTTGGTATCTACTCAACGTGAATAAGTTGAACGATGCAACTTTGCAAGTTTAAGCTTGTTTACGTCGCCGCTCGCCGTCTTATGTATGATAACAAAATTTTAAAAAATTCTTGTACTAAGATAATAATCATCCTAATTTCTTTTATTTTTGTTACTTATAAAACAGTCTATTTTTTAAATTTTTAGTGAATTAAAGTTGTGCTTTGTTTGAGTTTTTAACAGTTTCAACAAATTTATGTTTATGTAATTAAGTATTCTAATGTATAATAAGTTTAATTTCATTTATTTAAATGTTATATCTAATAATTCGATTATTTCTATAATAATAAAACATAATAGGTACGGTAGGTATATATATATATTGGTTTTGATTTATTTTTACCTTTTCTTGATAATAAACTTTAAATTTTATTCGGTTTTAAAGGTGGAAAATTAAATACTTGTTTCCCTTCTTACTACCAATGTGGTAGTAAGAAGGGAAACAAGTATTTAATTTTCCACCTTTAAAACCCAATAAAATTTAAAGTTTATATATATATATATATATATTTCAATTATTATTAACATCTTTGCACCTATGATATAATTAAAACAAATTAACAGAAATTATAGAGGAAACAAATTAAATCAAAAGTTAATAAAAATAATTGGTAATTACTAAATTATTCAATAATTATGTAAATCATTTTGTAATCAAAAAA
Source organism: Elmis aenea (assembly GCA_947652605.1). Lineage (NCBI taxonomy): Eukaryota > Metazoa > Arthropoda > Insecta > Coleoptera > Elmidae > Elmis > Elmis aenea. Next base: position 64,854,218 of record OX393576.1, read on the forward strand.
CTGCATTAGCTTCTGTTTTTAAGCGAATACTTCACATTATATATAATCCCGGGATCCCGGGATCCCGGGATTAAAACATCTTCAATCCCGAAATCCCGGGATCGTAAAATTTGATCGGGATTGCAATCCCTAGCTGCAGCTCCTAGATAATGCTGGTTTAAAAAGAAGGCTCAAGGGGATCATACCTATTGAACTGGTGTAGTGTATATCGCGATACAGTGCTTAAAAAGAAGGCTCAAGGGGATCATACCTATTGAACTGGTGTAGTGTATATCGCGATACAGTGCTAAGGCAGAGCATAGTGAACCTGTGCGTAACACGACAAACTTGTGTTTTATGTTAGAAACCAAGAAACACCAATGGGGACATCTTGGAAAAATACCTAGTCTTTAAAAACTTTAGAATAAAATTGTAGGTTGGTCTCCCTAGACTAGTAACAATGTTTTAATATAGAGGGGGAAAAATAACCATATTTTCAAAACGCAATAGGCAAAATAATTAAAAATTAATAAATACATGAACAGGACTGCAATTTTTTAAATTATTCTTCAGATTTCCACAAAATTTATGACAAGAGGGCATCGTCCTTACAGGAACACCATCCTGTACTACAGACACGTTAACCGTTTAAAAATAAATATTGTTTAGGAAAACAGCACAACGGAAATTCTTAAAACGCACAAAAAATGCAATTAATCGCAATAATTTCTAATCGGTGAATAATGCTTCGTGAAAATGTTACCTGTAGTTACATTTCCGCTTGCTAATGAAATAATTTCCGTTGGCTAGCAGCCTATATAGGGATGTAGCGACAGACTACTGACGGAAGTTATGCAAATGTTATTTAAATATTTAAAACCATGAATCACATCTGCAGTAAAAATACAAAATCACATGCAACAAAGATTCCTGACATGTGTTAAACGTAAAAATGTTAAAAAATAAAGAGTCAAAGAACTAAAGTTGTGAAATACGGATACGCACATGTGGTACACTTTCAAATATTTTCAAACTATGGCGCATTCAAGTTTTTAAGTCTGGATCATTAAAAGCCACTTAACTTAAAACATACGCCATCATTTATTGATATCGAATTTAACACCAAATAAATAATTATCTACAACGGAATCGGAAGGACCATGGCTCGTATATTAAAATATTAATCAGTAATTAAAGTGCAATTATACATAATTAAATCTAAATCTTTACCATCACAAGCTACCTTGCTAAAACTGCTATGAAATCATTTAATTAAGCTTTAGAATTTAACGTAAATGATAAATATTTCCGTTTAAATTAGGTGCTTAGCTCAGTTGGCAAATTATAACTGAAAAACTACAAACATACGTAAACTTTTCGGAAGAGAGGATAAATATTAGGTTTAATAACAACAATGTTGTTGTCGGTTTCTGTTTTTTTGTCGTACAACTTGACACTCTAAGAATAAATGTCAAAAAATGAGTATTATTTACTTCATTCTCAACAAACCATCATTAAATTAAATTAATGCGTAAATTTACAAATCACGAATGATTTCCAAGTCACAAAGTTATTTATACATATTTTTATTATACAGTTTAATACTAAACTTTCTTGATGGACTGTTTAACACTTATAATATCCTTTTGGCATAAAACGTGTTCCAAAATAAACTACAACGGAGTGAGAGGGGTGCATACTATTTATAAATATCGTCGGAAACATTCATCAACGAACCTTATTGGCATTGGGTTTTGAAACACACATACATACACAAAACATAAATTTTAAAATAGCTCCATTAATCGCATCAACAACTGGAATATTCGTGCTTAATACAGCACAGAATTAAAGCACCTTGTTGAAGCGGTAATAAATAATGAACAACAACAAAAATCTGTAACAAATTTGATTATTAAAACAGCTGGAAATTGTCCAAAATGTTTTATAATCTTGGCAATTTGTAAACACAGCACAATGGATAATTCACGAAATAATGGCAACATTTTTGGACGATTTTCATAATCAGCACGGACCCCGTGATGGAAAAACATTAAAACTTTACTTAAAATATGAAACAGAGATAATTATGAGTGTGCAAAACGATAATAAACGTAAACGCCATAGAGCGTTAAATGTAAATTTCACCATACAAGGTCGAAAAAAATTACTGCGACCTTGCATTGTAGCAGAGGCAGATTACATAAACATATTTTAAACATACAAAAACAAACAGCGTAAGTTATTTATGTGAAAATATATTTTACTCACCATTTAATGCAAATTTTATGTGAGAAACAATACCTGGATGTCTATTAATAAAGACAGCTTGATAATTACAAGATTTTGATTGTGTACTCTATGAAGTACGTGCGAAACCATCTAATACTTTAAACTTGTTTATAAAATCAAAATGGTTCGTGTACGTGATTCAAAGAAATTAGCAATTTACGAGATAATCGACCGTTGTTTGAATAATTCTAATTTAAATAATGACAAGTAGTTGCAGTAAATTCTGAAGAGAGCCACATATTTGTGTATGAATTAAAATGTTTTAAATTACTTCCTTACAATATTTTAACTTTTACCTTCTAAATTTCACTCATGGGTGTAATCGTTCTGACCGAAAGCCTTGCCTTTCAAAAACTTCGCAAATAAAGTATGAGGATACGATAATACGGCTCTTATTTTAAATATCTTCAAGCTAAGTGCACTGTGGCAGTAACACAATGTTTTTTTTTTTTAAATTCAAGGTTTGCTACACACAAAAAGGAATTAAATTGGTATGGTGGCTAGCTTTTTAAATTTTTAACAAAACAAAAACTTCCATAAGTATGAAGAAGTGTGTAAAAACTATGTTCTTCCGTGTATGCAGTTAATTTGCCATTAATAAACTTAGGTAACCCTAAAAATTTATTAGAGAACAAGAAACGCCTAATAGAAAGAAGAGAGCTCCTAAATCAACAATGAAAAATGTATGTTTCAATCCCTGATTGATCATAAAATTTTAGTGTAGAAGTTAACTCGGGTTACTTCCGCCACGAAATGGCTTCTGCAAAGTAGTACATGAACAGCCAAATAAACGCTTTAAAATCATACTAAATAAAGATTACTATTCACAGTTGCACTCAATGCCTAATAATACAAACCTAATGTAATCGAATATGTCGGTCAAGCCTGACTGTCAAGTTGTAAGCAAAAGTTGCAAAAACAGCGATTGATAAAAATAATTAGCAACTGCAGTAAATTGAATAATCCTGTTTAGTTTATTTTACCGAAATGGATAAAAAGTGTACACCAAAAACCTGGAAGGGCCGAGCGGATGTAACAATTGCCACAACACAACTGAACCCATTAAAAGAGGTTTCCATTTCCGCTAAAGACATGTAATATAGCTTTCTTGAGATTTGTTAGGAATATCTGTTAAAAATAAGTATCAACTAGTGCCCTGGATACACATATTATTGCTAACAACCACGGCTTAAGCAGTATGCAATTTCATGACCTGTGTTTTGTAGTAAGCGTTACTTTAAATAGCTCATTGAAAGGGGCTTATGCAATGGAGCTAAGAGATATGTCAATACTAAGTGAAAATAATTAGCAATGTGCACCAAGGACCACAAAAAATACTTTAAATTGAAGTGATTTGTTTTACTAGCCTATTTTGTTTATCGTCAAAGTGGTTATAAATATCATAAGTTGGACGTCTATTAAAAAGAACTAAATTAAAACTTGAATATTTGAGAAATGGGGTAGATATTTTAATAATCAGCAGTTACTTAGCAAATTCTAACATCATTTGGAGCTGTGATACAGCTGATACCTCTTTATTATATTAATGTAAATCGGTACATTGACCTTAACAAAAATATTATACATGTGCCAATGCAATGCACGTTTATATGGATTGTAAAATATGCAACCTACAACGGCACATGTTACTGTACAGGGTGGACCAAAATCGAATGTTTTATGGGATATCTCGGTTGCCGTAACCAAATCATTTTTTTTAGCGAGCTTGACTTTCAAGATATGATATAAACTTATATTTATTTAAATAGAAGCCCTAGTTGGCCATGACTTTCTTTATATAAAAGAATTTTTTTTTATCTTATCGAGATATGAAGTAGTTTTTTTTTTTTTAAATAGAAAACCTAGCTGCTCATGAGTTTATATGAAAGAGGGTTTTGTAAATTTGAAAAATATATAGTTTTATCTATTTGTTGCAAAAAATAACCGAGATGTGTCTAATTTTGTAAACATTTCAATATCAAAGTTTGCCATGATTTCATAAACAAGTGATGTTGGCAATTATTAAACAACTAAACGTCAGTTCGAAGTAAATTTTTCAACTTACAAGCAAATCCGTGTATTTTTTTGTATTTTATAACTGTTTATTGTGGTATTGTGAACATGGCTAAAGTTTAACTCTTTGAACAGTTTAATAAGTAACAAGTTTACATTGTACCTAAGTGATAAAAACGTAGTGGCTGCTGCAGAATTTACTTGAAAATGACGTTTAGTTGTTTATTAATGACAAAAATTACTTGTTTACGAAATCATGGCAAGCTTTGATAGAGAAATTTTTACAAAAGTAGCAATATCTCGGTTATTTTTTGCATCGAATACATGAAACTATATACTTTTGAAAAGCCAAAGTTATTCTCGTTTATACAAAGTTATAACCAGCTAAGGTTTCTATTTAAAAAAATAAACATTTTCTGATATCTCAAAAGTCAAGGACGCGAAAAAGAAATTAATTTTGCTTTGAAATTAAGCATACAAATAAATCTGTATAAAATACTTTTATAACATTTTGTTCTATTCTAATAAATAAAGAAACTGTAAATTTTCAAAAATTATGAAATTTAATTTTTCGTCTGTAGTGCCAAATTTGAAGGGGATATAAAAAATCTGATTACATAGACATAGACGTTCTTTTCTCAAAAAAATAGCACAAGACGCACCTACATTGGATTTCCTCTAACTATTACGGTAACCGAGATACCTACCCCGTAAAATATTCGAATTTGGTTCTATTTTCGATGCCCATACAGGGAGGGTATCTCGGTTATTATCAGAGATAGAAAAAAACCTAAGCAGTTTCGATTTGCTTTTTTGAGAAAAATTCATTGCCGTTAACAAATTTTTGACAACTTTTTTAATTTTCGAAATATGTATAGCCAAAAACCGATTTTTGGCAATTCTCAAAAACGTTAAATATCCCGATTAAACGAAAAGATAAACTTTAATAACATTTTTTGCATGGTTTTTTGTATTTAATAAAATAATGTTATTCAATTTTTCTTACTCATATAAAGATCGATATATTACACCTAACTTTCTTATTTTAAATGGAAGCCATAAGCAAATGATATATTTTTGAAAAGCGCAAAAAGTAAGCTTTCGATTTATGTCAAAGCCAACTATGGTTGCCATTTAAAATAAGAAAGTTAGGTGTAAGTATCAATATTTATAGGAGTTTAAAAAAATAAATATCGCTATTTTATAAAGGACAAAAAACCATACAAAAAATGTCTTGAAAGTTTTTCTCTATCTTTTCGTTTAAGCGAGATATTTAACATTTTTGAAAATTACCAAAAATCGATTTTTGGCTATATTTCGAAAATTAAAAAGATATCAAACATCTGTTTACGGCAATAAATTGCTCTCAAAAAAAGCAATCGATACTACGTACTTAGTTTTTTTTTATCTCTGATAATAACCGAGATACCCAGTATATGGGCATCAAAAATAGGCCACCCTGTACAGTGAATATTATAGTTAGTAATTAATAAAACATTTACAAAATTGTTTAATTAAAGATTTATTTTATTTTACTACTAATTTTTGTATTTAATTGCTTAGATTACGTATGTAGCGATTTTCAAATTTCCTAAACTAAAAATTACAGACATTGAGGAAACCAACTCTGTTTTCCTAATACAAATAACTTAAAAAGCTTTAAATAATTGATGCAAATAACATGCACCTATTTCCTACGTGCGAGCTGGTTTTGATAAATAATAATGTGGTGTCCTAAATCTATAAAACAAACCACCTTCTAGAACTTAAGATTAGAACCACTTGATTCGACAAAATATTGATTACGGAAACTGCGCCCCTCTTTACTGACGAAACACTAATGGAAAAAGTAATGCATCAAATAGGTCAGGTCATAATTTCGCACTCAATTTTCAGGGTAACTTCAACATCATTCTTTTAAACACATAATTTGACTGACAATACTACAACTGATTAATGTAATTAAAGGTCATACTTAGTAGTTTAACCTACATACTTTGGAGGAAAAGCTTTTATGATTATTATTCAGCAAGTACTTGCTTATCTGGCGTCGTCGTACCAGACGTCTGGGTACATTTATGCACGTAACTTATATTTATAATTAGTTAAAACAAGAAACGTTCGAAGAAAAACATACATCAATTGCAGTTTATTAGTCATAGTAAAACTATTTTACAAATTGTAATTACTCTTAATTAATTCCCTGTCAAAATTTAATACTTTGTACTAAAACAATAATTTAAATGTACCAAACTAAAATTGCAGTTGCAAAACATCATTTGTTTACCTTGAAGCATATTTATATTAAACTAAAATTGTGCTTATTTTGCGCAAGAAACAACTTACATAAGCAGGCAAACTTAGTGCAATTATTTTCTTTAACAAGATTAATTTTATGTAATTAAATATGGAAGTTGTATAAATGCTTAAGTTTGTGACAAATAATTTACTTATGCTTACTATAAACATTAATCAAAATAATTACTGCAGTTAATGTGTCTTTGCATAATCTAGTTGAATGTAGTAAATAAACAACTAAATGAAAACATACGTGGCAAATAATGCACCTACGTGTTACCTGATAAGCGCATCAAAAGTTGGAACATTTAAATATGAATGTTCAAATCTGGAAAATGCACCGATAGAATCAATCAATCAATCGCAGGAATCATGCAACGATGGAACCATGCAACACGGGAATCGTTCATCGCTGGAAAGCTCAAATCTGGAATCCAGAAATTAAGAATTTTTGTTGCCCTCTATATTACAACAGCCAATGTATAATATAATTACAGAACTCTTCGTTTTATATTTTGTCTTAACTATTGTATAGTGGAAGATAAAAACATCGTGTTAATGGTAACTCAAGAGCTACAAATTGGGGCAAGGTTGCGTAAATATACTGTTTAGTCAATTTCAAAAAAAAGTAAGTGGTATAATTACGCAATTTTGCCCCAATGTGTAGCCCTTGAGTTACCATTAACACGATGTTTTTATCTTCCACTATGCAATAGTTAAGATAAAATATTAAACGAAGTGTTCTGTAATTATATTATACTTTGGCTGTTGTAATATAGAGGGCAGCAAAAATTCTTAATTTCTGGATTCCAGATTTGAACGTTCCAGCGATGAACGATTCCCGTGTTGCTTGGTTCCATCGTTGCATGATTCCCGCGTTGAGTGATTCCAGCGTTGAGCGATTCAAAATTTGAATGATTCTCGGTGCATTTTCCAGATTTGAACAACATTCCATATTTAAATGTTCCAGATATTAACGGCTTACCCCTACTGAGAGAGCCTTTTCTATCTCAAATAAAATTTATACTAAAGAAAAACAAATAAACTGAGAGTCAAAACACTGGAAGCTTGCATTTGCACCAAATGTAATTATGAACTGTGTAAAATTTTATGATTACATAAAACATAAAAAATATATCCCTCCCAAAAATATTGAAATAAAAATAAAAATGTAAATCATAATTAACTATTTATTAATTAAAGTATTTATTATATTTGTGTTGCCTATAAGAAGATTAATATTTTAGTGATGTTACTAATATGAAAAATGCTTTTGAATTAAATTTTTCTGTTTGTCCTTAAAACCACAGAAAACGTGAATGTTGTAATTTTTTAATTAAACGGAGCCATTCGACCTTGTGTAGATGGGTTTCCGCCCTTAGGCTCTACTTGTCTTTTATTCATTTTGTGTAAATATTGTCAAAGTAAGTATAACCCACTTTAAAAATCAATTCAGATAAATAATTTTTATCTTACTAAAATCGTTTACTGTTACATTAATTTCTACACTTCTCTACAAATTCATGCTATTTTTGATATGTCATTTAAAATATCTCTAGAGACTATTTTTTTGATAAATCATCCTTGATATGAAAAACGGAAATCCTATATGAAACCAGGACCACGCAAACCAAATAGAATAAGTACTGATATGACATAACCGCTCAATATCAAGAAATTCCATATTACGTAAGTAGGTTAAAAGGCTGATTAAAATTTGAGGGAAGACATAGAGCACTGTTTTATTATTAAAGATAGAGCACGGGTTTAAATTTGAAAAATATGTTTTAATTTAGGGTTATTCTTGATTAACAAATATCTTTGGAAATCAAACTGCTGTCACAAAAAAAAAATCCGAAAATTTACGTAGAATTTATATTTAAAATTCTGTAAAAAAAAATCGTGCGCCCAAGATTATTGGTTAAGATTTGGTGGTGTTTCTGATTTTAAGTCTTTTTTATGTATGCTTATCTGTTTTTTAGTCAGTTAGCTCCAAAAGCATACCATGTAACTTAAAAATAATAATTGCGAACAAACAAAATATCTACCTATAAAAAATTAGTAGGTACTTGCCAATGTATGTACTTAATAACACTACAACACGAATGATGAAACCATGACGAAGCTATTGTGTGGGCATCTACTACTTTTGAAAGACCATTAATTTAATTGCTTTCATTTTGATCTTAATTTGTAACAACAAAACTATTTAAAAGTTAATAAAAATTGAAGGAAACTAATTACTAAAGAATATAAAATACTCCATTTATATCTTTATGTCACTTAAAAACATCACATAGGAAATGTTAATAAAATTCTTTAAATTAATTCACTTATACAGCGTGGTCCACTTTTTTGTAGTAGGACTTTTAATTTATGGGTACAAACAATATTTAATAGAATTAAGCTAGAAGTCAAATATTTAGGAATACACTTAGTTAGATCTAACCGTCGTTAGAAAAACTTATTTTAAAGTGAATATTCCATACTAACATGCGTCCGTCCATAACGCTTCATTTTAAAGACACAGGGGGTTGAAATTTTCGAAAAAATATCCATACCGTTTCCCAACCAGTGGCGGAGTTGTGGGGGTTCAGTTTCAATAAATTTAATATAACACTGCACTGTTTAAAATCAAACTTGAACTTGTTTTTGGGTAGAGCATTTTATTCTAAACAAAAAGTGTCTCCTGACTTTTCTTCTCATCAGCCACCGTTTGGCGAGGAATTTGATTTATTTGACTGTTCTCGTAAAAAATTTGCTCATAAATTCGATCTAAAAATATCGCGAAAAGCAGAAAATTGCAAGTTGCAGAGTAAATGCTTAAAATGTGAATCGTTAGTCGTTAATTTGGCGGAACTTCTTCCCTGATTATAAGCATGTTCTGTTATTAAAAACTGCAAAAATCCGTAATTAGTTCTTTATTTCGAACATTGGCGATATTTTTAGAACGAATTATGAGCAAATTTTTTACGAGAACAATAAAATAAATCAAATTTCTTGCCAAACGGTGGCAGATAAGAGAGAAGTCAGAAAACACTTTTTGTTTAAAATAAAAGCTCTACCCAAAAACAAGTTCGAGTTTGATTTTGAACAGGGCCGTACTAGTTTTTTATAAAATTTATTGAAACTGAACCCCCACAACTCCGCCACTGGTTGCTTGTGGGGCTTGACATTCTCGTCAAATGTGGTAACCCGTATGGTGGTGCTGAATACCAAATTTGGTTTAAATATATCTGCTTGTTGGAAAAAAAAATTATCGATATTTTTTCGAAAATTTCAACACCCTGTATCTTTAAAATGAAGCGCTACTGGAGCCATGTTGATATGGAATATTCGCTTTAAAATAAGTTTTTGTATCGACTGTTAAGTCCGGCTACAAAAAAAGGGGACCACCCTGTATGTGATAACGTTAGGGTGGCCAAGATATTACTGAAATATGGGCATGCAGTAACATTCCCTTATTTTCAAAATGTGATACGTTATACGCACGTACATACACGCGGTTCCATTTTCATTTTAAGGTCACACCAAGTTTACATGATAATTAGGAGACTACACCAACGCAACCCTTATATGGTGGGTGACGTCTTATAATACGATTAACGTTCCAAAATTATCAATTTGCAAATAAGTGTATAGGATTGCTCTGGTTAATCTATCTAAATACAAAAGGAAGGAAGTTGAAGAAGTAGATAAATTATAAATGTATAACGGAAGCGGACATTCTTCAATTGGAACGAGTGTATTTCATTGTTGTGATTCAAATGTGTGGAAAACACGTTGGTTTTTAAAACAGGTGAAAAAAAAAACACGAATATACAGACAGCAAACAAACTTTTCACAAAAAACGTAAAACTCAATTTCCGTTTTTTGCTTTATTTGGATTTTTTAAATTGTTTTGCTAATTGCAGTGATGCATTCAGAATTTTTGGATCTACCTTTTTCTGCGCATGCAATAAATAAGTTGATGATGACCCAACCCAAAACAGACGAAACGTCTGACACAAAATTTAATTACTCGAACCACAATTTTTTGCATTTTTTTACTTTCGAACTGAGTCATGAAAATGGAATGTTCAGATTTGAATTCGGCAACACATTTTGCAACTCCCTTACATTATCCGACTTGGTAGCTTTTAAGATAAGGGAGATCGCAATTTTTTTATTTTCTTATTTGGGACACCCTGTATAAATGTATAAGGAATTCAGAAAAGCATCTCGTCCGACGAAAGGTGATGTTATTTAGCAATTAATTAGTATTGCACTAAGTTTTATAGGTCACAAGCGTGCTCATAAAGTTTATTATAATCAGTTACACATTCTTTTTACCAATTCTTAAATTCCACAGTAGTTGATACCGTTAACTCAAATAATTTAGTTTGCCTTAACGCAAGTTCGACCTGAGATAGTTGTCTACCTGCAGTGTTATGACCGGCCAGGCAGGTAAAATCAAATAGACAATGAAATACCAAAAGCAACAACACACAAGGATTCCCACAGATCACCTCTTAACGCATTTTACTTTAGAATTATTTCTAGACGTACGATAAACAGAAACTTACCTTCTATGCAAACTACATGATCTCTAATTTGTTGAGCCACAAGTCCATCAGGTATGAGGTCAATTAAATCATAAATTGCGTAAATTGATGGATGTACACTTTCAAATCTTTGAATTTCTTGTCTAATAGCCAAAGAATTATTTAGAAACGGCTGAAGGTGGCTTCGCGAATTCATCGTTTATACTAAACCACGCACTTTTGTCAAAATAACAACATTTTTTAGTTATGTAGCACAATCCTTTGGTCAATTTGTTTACAATTTTTTAGTTTTTACAGTTAATGACATACTGCAACACAATATTATAAGCATACACAAAAGTAAACGAAAAACATAAATACGCGTGAACTTAAAACGAAAAACTATTTATTTATTTGACACTTTAGTCGTACATAACATTTACATGGAATAGGTTAGGATAAGACATCACTACACTCCCACCAAAAACCCACCATTTACATTTCTGCGATGTAGCGCAACCTTTAGGAAAAATGAGAACAGCTATCTATTTTATGAGTTAAAAGATATTTCTACAGATTACTATACGTATTTCAAAACTATCTACCCTACCGACTAAAATAGCCGCAAAAATTATATATAACACCGATTGAAACCGTAACTATTTACAGGGCTTATCTCACAGATGGCAATAAGTCAAGTAACTAATGGAATCATGTCGTTGAAGTTGGCTTGGGATTTGGATTGGGTTCTGTTCTCGGATAACTCATATTACGGTGGACCAGATAATAAGTCAACATGATTTTAAAACCATTAAAAAAAATACTTAAATCGGTTTTATCACAATGTTTATGCAAGTAGTGCATTGATGTGTCCCATCACTGTGAATCGTAACAAATAAAAACAAAATATTTTACAGAGATAAAAATGTTTCACTGTAATTCAAAATCTTTTAATACATACATACAAAACACTCTCTAAGCTAGGTTAAAAAATTTTGTTTTTCGAGAAAACTAAAAATTCCTTCACTTTTATATTTTACACACTTATCAGGTAGGCCATTAGGTCTTTGAAAATAAATTTTGAACCTGATTTTATCTAAGATCGTAGGAAGGGAGTAATTTCATGAGTAGGTATATACAAATCTGCACATACTTTTGCAAGAAACGCTAAAACGTGTTTTATTTTTTTGAAATTTTGACCACATCTTGACATACATTAGCTTAACATGCCCTATCAGTTTCAAAATGTTTTAACGCGCCGTTTTGATTTTATCTAAGATCGTAGGAAGGGAGTAATTTCATAAGTATAATACAAATCTGCACATACTTATGCAAGCAACTCTAAAACGCGTTATTCTTTTTTTTTTGAAATTTGGACCACATCTTGAGATACATTAGCTTAAAATGCCCTATCAATTTCAAAATGTTTTAACGCGCCGTTTTGATTTTATCTAATATCGTAGGAAGGGAGTAATTTCATAAGTATAATACAAATCTGCACATACTTATGCAAGCAACTCTAAAACGCGTTATTCTTTTTTTTCTGAAATTTGGACCACATCTTGAGATACATTAGCTTAAAATGCCCTATCAATTTCAAAATGTTTTAACGCGCCGTTTTGATTTTATCTAAGATCGTAGGAAGGGAGTAATTTCATAAGTATAATACAAATCTGCACATACTTATGCAAACAACTCTAAAACACGTTATTCTTTTTTTCTGAAATTTGGACCACATCTTGAGCGTATTTTTTGTTTTCGAAAAAAGAATTATTTTGTAACACTCTGCGAGTAGGATGCTTGCCATATGTATGTATTAAAAATTTTCGCATTCGTACGAGGTTTTCCCCACGGTAGATCCAGTTCAAAATTTATTTCCAAAGACCGAATGTCCTACCTGATAGGTGTGTAAAGGGTTTTTTTTTCCTTGAAAAACACATATTTTGTAACTCTGCTAAGAGGGTGCTTTGTATATGTATGTATTATGTAAGTATTTAAAGATTTTGAATTATTGTGAAACATTTTTATCTCTGTAAAATATTTTGTTTTTATTTGCTACGATTCACAATGATGAGACAAATCAATGCAATACTTGCATAAACATTGTGATAAAACCGATTTAAGTATTTTTTTAATGGTTTTAAAATCATGGTGACATATTATCTGGTCCACTGTAATATGAGCTATCCGAGAACAGAACCCAATCCCAATCCCAAGCTAACTTCAATGACGTACTTATTTTACACAAATATCGGGGATCTGAACCTCAAAGAACAACGGTTCATATCCTGTTACCGTTAACTTTTAGGTTTTCGTTCCAAATTATGTTTTTTTTTTTAATAAGGATTCGACAGCTGATTCAGCGAAAACGGTTCGGTTCTGTAGTAAATTCGTTAAAAATTGATTACAGTTACAGATAGGGTGACCACCCACCCTACTTTGGGAGGCTTGTCCTACAATTAAACCTTTTGTTCTCTGTCCTACCTCCCTAAGAAAAAAGCATAAATGTCCTACAGTATATTTTTCCAATTAAAATTATAATATAAGAACTTATTTAATTTCATCAAAATTGCAAGGCACAAATTCAAATACTTTATCAAACTTTAACGGACCTAGCTGCCAATTTTTCTGTGTTATCTTTATTTTATTATTAATATACCTACTGTTGAATTAGACAAAAAAAAACTTGTAAAACCAATTGAGTTTAGTGTATAGTTATTTTAATAATATCGATAACTATAATAACCATAGCTGAACTTTCAAGGACATTGAAATTTGCCACTTTTTTAAAAAACTACGTACACTTCTTCATGTAGTTTCCTTATTTTAAAAAAGGGATACATTCAAAAATTTTATAATTGGTCATGATCTTTAATCTTCAGATATTTTGAAACATCCTATGTATAAGTGTCTTACTTTGGGCATAGCAAATTCTGATCACCCTATAATACTCAATGCTTAAAGTTTTAAACATAAATAATTTAAATATTCACTTAAGAAAGCCTTTAAATCAATTCGACTTAATTGTCTTTCACTTTGTTTATCATTTCACAAAAATTCAATTAACTTACGATAAATACAAAATACTGCAAAAAGAAAATTAAAAGACGTTGCAATATAACTATTTATATAATTATTAAATAATTACACACTAAAGAGACTTAGTTTAAGTAAAAATCAGCGTTTGCTGGTAAAGGTATTAAACCACAAAAAAAAAATGTTTCTGATAAAAATTGTTAAATCCATAAGGCATTAGGCAAGTAGTGAAATCCTCATAAAAAAATTATATTTATGGGGTTAAAGCCAATAGCAACCAGTCAATCCGGATTTTTTACAGAGTACAATAACACGAGTTGCTGACTTTAACTAAATATAAAATCAGCTTAATAAAAAAAGCACCTTAAAACAAGTCTTATACGAATAAAACAAGATATTTTTAAAATATGCAAAAACAAGACGAGAGTAAACAAAATAACAATTTTAATTTGGTTTATAAACGAATTTATAATAAAAATTAACTCCGCCTGGGACAGTGGAGGGGTGAATTGAGTAGCTCCGAAACTGTCCTTGCCGGTCCCAAGCCCGGATAAAGGAGGAGGGTTGTAGCGGTAGACCAGCTCTCTACCCTACGTAAAAAAAGGCATTGCTAAAAATCCTAAGGCGCAGCCTCGGAATCTGGACGGACTACACGGAAAACGACACAAGCAAAGAAAAAGGCAAATGAATATAGGATGCTGGAACATACAAGTTTTTAGAGAACTCCATACGTACAAAGTAGATATTGCCGTACTCAGCGAAACAAAAAAGAAAGGGCAAGGAAACAGATACACAGACGAGTACATATACTTCTGGAGTGGAGTAGAGAAAACTACGAGAGCAAAAGCGGGCGTGATCGTGGCGATAAAGAGGAAATTGGAAAGACACATAGTAAACTGGAATCCAATAAACGAGAGAATCTTAATAATAGACCTGAAGATAAAAGAAAGAGATATAAGAATCTTCGGCATATATGCACCCACCGACGACTCAAACACAAGTATAAAGGACGATTTTTTTGAAAAACTCTCGGATGAATTAGGTAAAACAAAATCCAAACAAGAAATTATTATGTTAGGAGATTTTAACGGAAGGGTAGGTAAAGCCCTTGACAGTAAAGTAATTGGACGACACGGGGAGGATGTAGTAAACGAAAATGGGACAAGATGGCTTGAACTATGTCAACAACATTCATTAAAAGTCTTGAATGGATTCTTTCAACATAAAGAAATCAACAAATATACGTGGATCCAAAAAACAAAAAAATTAAGATCTATATTGGATTACATAGCAATAAAACAAGATTCATATATAAGACCATTTGACGTGAAAGTATGGAGAGGGGCAGAATGTGGCTCAGACCATTTACTAGTTAAATCACCTATAGAAATAAAATATAACAAACATACAGTAGAGGACAAACAACAAGGAAAGGATGTGAGAGCTAAAGTCTACAATCTAGAAAGCCTGAAAAATGAATCTACTAGCTTCCTCTACAAAATAAGAATAGCACAACAATTACAAGAAGACATAACAGGTACGCCAGAAGAAATATACGAAAAACTAAAAGAGAAATTACATAAAGCAGCATCAGAAGCTCTTGGAACTAGAGAAAAAAAAACAAAAAACTTTTGGTGGACAGACGAACTAAGCGAAATAGTTAAAGAAAAGAAAATGCTATATTTTAAGTATCTAACCACAAAGGATGAAGAGGATCGCAAACAATATGACCGATATAGATACATAGTCAAAAAAGAAATAAAAAAGATAAAAAACGCGGCATGGGACAGCAAATGCGCACAAATAAACTCAATGATAGGAGGGTCTAGATCCAGAGAAGCTTGGAAAACTATAAACAGTCTGAGAAAAAATTCAAATGAAGCAAAAAAAATAAATCCAATAAGAACGGAGACATGGAAGGAATACTATAGTGACCTATTAATAGAAAAGCGAATAGAATATTTGGACACACGATTAGATGTAGATGAAGTAGAGGAAAATGAAATAGAACAGATTACGGTAGAAGAATTAAAGAAAGCGCTACAGAAAATGAAAAATAATAAAGCACCAGGACCAGGTGATCTGCCTATCGAGTTACTAAAACATGCCACAACAAGAACATTAGAAATAATCTGCGATATATTTAATAAATGTCTAAGGGGGGGAAACATACCAACAGATTGGAAAATCTCTCATATAAACTCGATTTACAAAAAAGGAAGTAGAAATGATTGCGAAAACTATAGAGGAATAAGTGTAACGTCGTCTGTAGGAAGATTATATGGAAGAGTCCTTAAAGAAAGAATAGAGAAAGAAGCTAAAGAAATAGAAGAGCAAAGCGGCTTTAGACCAGGAAGGTCCTGTACAGATAATCTATTTACGTTAAAACACTTAGCAGAGAAGAATCTGGCTAAAGGAAGAGAACTCCACGTTACATTTATAGATCTAAAGAAAGCATTCGACTCCGTTCCCCTCCAAAAACTATGGCTTACCTTGGAACAAGCTGGCATAAATAAAATATATTTAAACGCAGTTAAAACGCTATACAGAGAAAACCAAGCCGTCGCAAAAGCCGGAAACTAAGTCTCTCAACCATTTTCGCCTTCGAAAGGAGTAAAACAAGGCTGCTGCCTCTCACCTACACTTTTTAAAATTTACCTATGTGCGGCCTTAAAACATTGGACCAGAAAATGCAGTCCGATGGGAGCACTGTTGGGCGAGAGTCCGATATACACGATCCTCTTTGCAGATGATCAAATAGTTATTGCAGAAGATCAGCAAGATATGACGTACATGCTAAATAAACTTATAGAGGAATACAAGAAGTGGGGACTGGAGGTAAATACAGAGAAAACACAGTATATGGTCATAGGTGGAAGAGGACATGACATACAGTTAGACAACGGAACGATAAAAAACGTTAGTCAGTACGAATATCTGGGAGTAACAATATGCGAAGATGGAAGAGACGACAAGGACATAATAAAGAAAATAGGCAGAGGAAAGAATATGATAAAAACATTACATCCAATCTTGTGGAATAAAAACCTAACTAGAAAAACAAAAATAAATATATTTAAAACGATAATAGAACCAGTATTGACTTATGGGGCAGAGATATGGGTAAGGGACAAATCAATGAATCAAAGACTACTCTCGGCCGAGATGGCATATTGGAGAAGATGCTGCGGCCTATCCTTGTACGATCACGTTAGAAATGAGGACATCAGAGATAAAATGAAAATAAAAGGCACTATTATCGATCATATAAATGAAAAACAGTTAAGATGGTACGGACATCTGCGCAGAATGAAGGAAGAAAGAATACCAATAAAAGTATGGAACTGGACTCCAGCACAAAGAAATAAACGAGGGAGACCACGGAAGATGTGGAAAAACAACATAGATGAGGAAATGAAAAAGAGAGATTTACGAGAAGATGACTGGAACGATAAGGATAAATGGCGATTAGGATGCGAGAAGCGGCAATAGCTGCAAATACTCGCTATATATATATATATATAATAAAAATACTACAGTACACAGGGTGTCCCAAATTACGTTTTCAGTATGAGTATCTCGCTTATTATAAGATAATATAAAATTCTAATGATACCACAGACAAATGGTAACTGTCTTTTGAAATTTAATTAGTTGTTTTTTGTTTCTTTTTTCTTAAATAGTTTGATACGTGATTGGTAAAACACGATTTTTCTTGATTTTGTGACTTATTTATAAAAATAGGTACAGCAAGTAATATCTTATTAAAAAGAGGAAAAAAAGCACGTTTAACTGTTCCATAGCCAACTTCGCGGCCCGTAAGAAAAAATGAAGTTAGGGATAATATCTCAAAAATGGTAGGTGTCAAAAAAATCTAAAATAATGGTTACATTTTACATAAAAAGTACTAATAAAATTGTTCTAATGATAAAAGTTTTGAGAGAAAAAGCAAATTCGACATTTTCATATTTTTTGCTGTAACATCGGAAGTACGAGGAATTTTGTACTTTCTAAAATCGATTGTAGCTCGTCTCACACTTGGGAATAATCCATCTAATTTAAATAAACTTGTATCTCTTATAATAAGCGAGATCCCCGTGCTGGAAATGTAATCTGGGACACCCTGTATATTTGAAATTAAAGAAAAAACGCCAAAAAAGTTTTAATAGCAAAAAAATATATATTATGCTACAAAGCACGCAATTCTGCGATTAAAAATAATTAGCAATTAATTTTATTATTACTATTATTCTGGTTAAACACAACGTAAATCTTTTTTTAATGTGAGCGATTGCGATTCTCTACCTGCGATGTACAGAAAAATATATTGCTTTTAGTTCTTAAGTTGTATAACGTTTTCTAACTGGTGCACTCGTATATAATAAAATCAGTGAGATCACTTCAGATACAGACACAACTATTCACAGTTCGACACGTAAAAGATAATTGGTTTCCTTTGCATACATATATATGGTAAAAATAACTCTTTTATTCTTATTTTTTGCACCGCCATCAGCTTACTTCTCATCGCCAATGACTTAACATTTTTCTTTGATTCCTGTTTAATAAACAAAACAATTAATGAATCTACTATGACTGTACAAAGGCCTAAATAATAAACAAGGACATTTAGTAATACTACCATTGAATACATAACTACATTTTTACGTTTTTACGTACTCTTACGAAATGGGCATTGACACAATATAAATCCAGCACAAATTCATAACAACTAAAAAACAGTGAAAAGAAGAACATAAAATATTGTAGTGGCAGGTGCAAATAAAAATACATCACCCACAAAAACTAAAAAGAAGTGTTTATACAGAATTCTGTACGCTAGTATTGATTTTCATTGCAAATTTTATCACAACTCCTAGCATGCCTATGGTAAATCAATTTAAAACTGGCTCATAATATTTAATATTTAATTAGTATTTAATTAATATTTAATTAATATTTAATTAATATTTAATTAATATTTAATAAATATTTAAAAAATATTTAATTAATATTTAATATTTATTTAAATAAGTCTGTGGTTAGATAAACAATTTTGCACAAAAGATGTTGGACAACGCTAATTAAAGAAGTGAAGTTCGGCTTATTTTCGGTTCAAAATTCGGTCAATTCGCGACAAGCAATTTCACTCACAATTAATTCTTTTAAGATCGTTAAGGTCATACTCACTGTACTTTATCACTGCCACGATGACGAATAAACAAAATCTGCTTTCATTTGTAAAACTGATAAAGATAATCAGAATATTTATGCAGCATTTAAATTAACATCTAAGTAATTTTTAGTGTTTGTGTGTGCGACTTAGGCTAATACGTTTTTGTATTGGGATTGTATTCTTTAGCGTCTCGTTTGTATAATAATGCTAAAAGCTGGTTTTCTTGAACCGTATAGGTATAAATTCGCAAACTAGCAAATAAATAGTGGATCATTCAACTTTTGAGTTAATCTGTGACCTGGGCGTTTTTCGCTTATCGTGAAAAAAAAATCGATTCTGATTCAAAACAAAATTTGCTTAAGTTTCCTTAAGTCTACTTATAAATTCTAAACGTGGTGTTTGATTTTCTCTCTCACTACAATGCAGCATTGTTATAAATGCAGAACAGGTTACTTATATGTAAAATCGTTTTTGGATAAATAACATGTCACTAATGCGAATGGATCTGAAATATCAACTATTTTTTTTTCCTTTTTTTATTTAGATACGGTCGTTGCCCATCTAACTAACCGGTCTTTGCGGGTGTGTGGTTTGCAACACCTATAACAACTGATCAGTAGAAGTTCGAAGTCAGTCGTGTTTTCTCTAATCCGGGGATTGTACGGTAAGTTTCCAATACAACAGAAAAATAAATTGTTTGATAAACGTACAGATTACTTGCACGTCTATTATATATGCGCAATATTTCGTATGTTTAGCACCAAATACTAACATAAAAATACACTTTAAAGGCACTTAAAGTAAAAAAATGTTATATTGAATGCAATAAATTCGTTTATATATGCATATATTCATCGATGTTTAGAAAAATCCATTGCCATATATAGATTCACGATTCCTGCTACTGCATAAAAATCAAACACAAAATTCTACCTCGCAACTAAAGACGTTTTAAATTATTATATTATTAATGGTGTCATTGTAAACTATTGCACGAAATTTTTAACAGTATGCATAAAACATGTTGTCCTTTCGCTATACCAATATAACTTTGCATATTAATTTCAATTGTGATATCATTTACCTCACTTATGTTTTATTTTTGAAGTCAGGGACGCATTTTTGATTCTTTATAGTATATGCGAAAAACAAACATTTTTATTAAATAAATATAAAAAATTTTGCAGAAACAAATGCATTGATTCTGCTTGTTTTTCATTAAAGTTATTTTATAACAATACTTTTCGTCAGCGTATTTTTAATATAATTATGACTGGAACACTGGAACTAATGTATTTTGCAAATATTACCGGTCTTTGAAGTTGCATTTTTCCAGGCTGCTACACCTTCATAAAACCTTTGTTATGGCGCATTTTAGTGTAAACATGGGTAAAGACCTTAGATGCATGCTGCACGAACGAGTAATTAAACAAAACATTATTTTTTGTTGACAAGGTGGAAATGTATATACAGTGTGTACAAAAAGTAACGCAATGAATCAATATCTCGTCTTGTGACAACTTTACAAATCAAGTCAAAAATCATTATGACACTTTTGTCCTAAAAAGTTTCAAAAGAATTCGTTCTGACTTGGCCAAGTTGTGAAATATCATTATTTTTTTAGACTCCTGTTTCTGTCAATATTTTTATTAAAACTTAAATAATGTTTTTAAAAGAGAATACAATTTTATATGTAAAAATTATAAAATATACTGGGTGTTCCATTAAAAAAAAAACAAAGCAACGTATCGGTGCGCAAAAACAAAACACTGTGTATAGTTGAAAATAATTTAAGGTTATGTAGTAAATTACCATTAACAACTTTTGTATAAGATTTTTTTTGTAAAGTTTTCACAATACAAGATACTGATCCGTCACGTTACTTTTTATACACACTGTATAAATATACCGGTTGATTTCTAAACTAATTCCAAGAAGGTAGCCACAAAGCGTTAAAAATTTATGCAATCTTTCTAATTGTACTTTGCTGAGTTAAAAACTGAACAAACAAGGTTAAATATCTTACAAAAAAACTTTATCTGTTTGGTTTTACAAGAAATTATTTATTTCTTTACTTCATTTTGTTTTGTTTAGACGTGATTTACATATAATTGTGCTCCACTTTTGTTATTGGTACTGGTACCTATCATTGAATTAAAAGATAAAGGAAGGCGCTTTTAATACTATACTGCAGCGTTTCAGAGGCGACGGAAATGACGACATAGATAGCCTCTTATGGCGGCCGGTGTTGACAGGTGAAACAGTCGGAGATATTTTAGTTTTGTGTACTACAATGGTTAGTTGTAAATCTTGTAGTTGTAGTAGGTCCAAAAATGTTAAAGATAAAAAGATTACGTTTCATAGGTAAGTAGACATTAATATTTTGTAGTGTAATCATGTATTGAAAATTTGATGTGGTCTGTCAAAATGGTATGTCATATCAGTGGCGTGCATTTGTGTACAGTATATTTTTTAACTCTCATAATAAACAATCCAAATATTGAAATATACTGTTTTTTTTTAATTTCCTCAACCACGAAACAATAAATAAATAAGTAAATAATAGGCTCAATTCAAAACAAAGCAAATATTTACATTAATCAATACATATTTAAAAATGTTAGATACGCCACTGAGAAGCGGAAACATGCATCCGCCATATTGAGAGGCTAACCTGGACGCCTTAGTAACGCTATAACGCTCATTCCTTTATCTTTTTATTCAATGGTACCTATACGTTACTTTTTTGATCTAAGGTAACTAACAGTATAATTTTTAATAGCTTTCAATATTTTGAGTGTAATTTACAAACGATTAAATTTAATAAAAATGAATTTCTTCCATATTTCGGTACAAAAGCTTCCAAATATTTACAAACGTATTTTATCTTTACTTGCTTATCATATTCAAGTTTTGTATATTTTTGTTTATTATAATTAATCTTTTTACTAAGGCAGATTTTTATTAGTAGGTTTATGTCTGTAATCTGTCATATTTCAAATATATGTACAACGCTTTTTGTAAGACATTTGTGTTATTAGCGCGTATCTTTTAACTATTTTAGATTTAAAAATGAAAAAGCTCCTATTTCTGGTGACTTTTGTCACACTTGTTTCCATTTTTTGTGATGTAAGAGCCACTGACCCGGAATTAGAAGAGGAAGAATTAAAGGCGCGAGCTTATTTGCAACTTTTAAACAGTAAATCGGCAAAACGAAGCAACAAAGCCACTTTAGCCAGTTGGGCCTATCAATCCAATATTACAGATGAAAATTTGCAAAACGAGGTACGTACAAACTCAAAACTATTATGCGCAAAATATTTAATATATCTTTGATGAAATTAATCAAGTTACCATTTCCAAAATAAAAATCAATTTAAAGTACTGCATTGAATGCTTGCAAAATTCCAATACAAAATCAATATTGTTGCTGCTATTAGATTAATAGAAACGCAGGTGATGAAAAACTTTCACACAACGTAAACAATTTAATTACAGCTAAAAGTATCGGCCGAAGTTGCAAAAGAAACTAAAGAAGATTGGGTGGAGACAAATAAATTCAACTGGAAGTCATTTAAAGATTATGACGTCCACAGGCAATTTAAGAAGTATTCAATTTTGGGAAGTGCAGCCTTGCCGGCAGAAAAACACACAAAACTAAACAAAATAACCAGCGAAATGCAACAAGTTTATTCAACAGCCAAAATCTGCTCGTTTAAAGACGAAAATAAATGCGACTTGGAACTAGAACCAGGTAATAAATTATCTTGTTTTTTAAACAACAACATTGCAACAGTTTTCAACATTCAACAAGTTGGTTCTCCTTTGCAGATCTCACAAATCTTCTCATCAACTCCAGGGATGCCGAAGAATTAAAACATATTTGGGTCGAGTGGCGAAATAAAACAGCAGGCGTTAAAAATTTATACAAAGAATACGCCGAACTTTCAAATGAAGCTGCCCGTTTAAATAACTTCAAAGATAATACTGAATATTGGCTACATACTTATGAAACTCCAGATTTCCAACAACAAGTTTTTAAATTATGGGAACAACTTAAACCTCTCTACCTGCAATTACACGCGTACGTTCGATATCAACTTAAAAGACAATATGGGGACGTTGTTTCAGAGAAAGGGCCAATCCCAGCTCATTTACTCGGTAGGAACCGATATTTCATGTTGAAAGATTAAGTTAAAAATTAAATTTTAGGTAACATGTGGGCTCAAACGTGGGGACATATCTCACAATTTACACTACCATACCCTGGCAAAACTAAAATTGATGTAACAGAAGAGATGGTTAAACAGGTAAGAACCGATTCTTTGGTTTTAATTTACAAGATATTTGATATATTTGAAACATTTAGGATTACACGCCCCTAAAAATGTTCAAACTAGCTGAAGAATTTTTCGTTACGCTGAACCTTAGTGCAATGCCTCAATTATTTTGGGAACGATCTATTTTGGAAAAACCAAATGATGGACGCGAACTTATCTGCCATGCATCAGCATGGGATTTCTATGATGGCAAAGACTTTAGGTAAATTACTAATTTAAAATTTGTTAACAAGCTTGAGGGTGCATTTCCATGCATAACACTTATTCTTTTTATTAACAACTACTTGGCGATGGTACACGATATAATTTTAAAAAATACCGCTATTTACAATTTACTCCAAAAAAGAACGATAAATTCTTTATTAAGCACTTTAAAGGAGGCTTAAAAAAAATAAATCAAACTTTGAAGAGGGGACATAAGCTTAAAGATTCAGAAACATAGCGCGAGAACAAATAAGCCTACACAAAAATATTGTTCTTTGATAATGTTTCTAACAAAAGGCGGTTTACGAGATCAGTGGCGTACGCAGAAAAATATTTTAAGGGGGGATATTGTTTTAATTTGCCAAAAAAAATACTCATTTTAAACGGTGCTTAGTAATGGTGCAATCAGAAAATGACCTAGGGGCTAGACACAAAAAGTGAGTTGTGGGGGGTTCAGGGGACGGCTGCCGCCCGGGTAACAGCGCCATCGGCATTTTTTTTAACTTTTCAAGGTCAAACGTACACAAAAATAGCATTTGTGAGTAAAATATACAAACAATATATTTTATACGGAATATAAAATAAAAATATAAAATAAGTTCAAAATATTAGTGTTTGAAACTCTTGATTTTCCATTTTAATGGATACTTCAGACAAACGCGATAAAAGTGGTTGACAGTTATTGATGTTGGCATTTCTTGTCATTTCCAAGGCTTACTATTAAAAAAATGTTACAATTGCCCTTAACTTTTTCAAAAATCCTTAATAACTCGAAAATTATTGTAGATAGGTATAGAAAACGCCAATGCAGATTGATGCAGAATTTAATTTTGCATTAAAAAGTGAAAGAAAAGTTTGGGCATTGTATTTG
This sequence comes from Elmis aenea, assembly GCA_947652605.1. Classification (NCBI taxonomy): domain Eukaryota; kingdom Metazoa; phylum Arthropoda; class Insecta; order Coleoptera; family Elmidae; genus Elmis; species Elmis aenea. The sequence continues at coordinate 64,878,950 of OX393576.1, forward strand.
AAAAAAACGAGTTTTAGTGGTCTGAAGTTGTATTAAAAGAAAATTAAATTTTGGACACCTTGTAAGTAATGCATCGATTGCAAAAATTCCAGGATGAACAACAAGGTTTCTTCTATGCATAGTCTCAATTTAAGCGTCTTAGCTTCAAAAATGGCGGCGGTAGATAATATTAAGCATCGCGATGAAAATCTAAAAATTTTCAAAAAAGTCCAAAAATCTTAAAAACGACTGCACTTAGGTATAGAGAATGCTATTAAAAGTCCCTCTAAAATTAAGTGTTAAATCCAAAAATGTAATAAAATATAGACCATTGTATTTGAAATAAGAAAGAAGACGTCAACTTCCGGTATTTCCGGAAGTATCGCCATTTTGAAACTAATTTCATTAAACAGATCATATGCCATTATGGTCATAACCTAAATGTCAGATCAATACCCTTTTTCATTCTTCATATATTTTTAATGCCTGTTCCCAATCAATCACCCTGTATGTATGGAAAAGCAGCCTGTCGCGCAATTTTGAAATACGGTAATATACTTTGGTTCTTTTTAAATTTGGGGGAATTTATCCTCTTAATCTCTCCGTGCGTACGCCACTGTACAAGATAAATAACCAAAACGTTGACGATTTCTTTGAGTAATAACTAATTTGTGTGTTATTCACGATAATTCAGGATAAAACAATGCACCTCCATAAATAAAAAGTATTTTGCCACTACACATCACGAAATGGGTCACGTGCAATACTATCTTCAATACAAAAATCAACCTGCAATATATCAAAGTGGAGCAAATGACGGTAAGATCTTCTTAGACCATAATAAATGATTCATTCTTTAGGATAAAACAGTGCACTCGCGTTGAACAATCTGATTTCTATGTAATTCACCATGAAATGGGACATGTTCAGTATTATCTTCAGTACGGCATCCAACCATACATTTTTCGTGATGGTGGTAATGATGGTAAGCAAAAAATGCTCTCTTGTTTCCTTTTCAGAACAGAAGCTTACCCCAATTTACAGGCAATAATGCATGCATTTCTTACCGATACTCTTAGCTTCAGCTTTGCTATTTAAGTTGATCACTATTGTGATCCTCATGCTTTTCATTGTATTGATAGTTCTATAGTTTTTCACTTAGTTTGGTTATTGCTTAATTATTATAGAATAAAACAGTGCACGAGACTAAACCACGAAGATATAAATATAGCTCACCATGAAATGGGCCATATTCAATACTACCTTCAATACAAAAACCAACCAGCGGTATATCGAGAGGGCGCTAACGACGGTAAAATTTTCAAATTATTTAAAAAAAAAATTTAATTCTTTATGCCTGCATACAATGCAGATGTCAGTCAAATAAAGTAAGTATATTAGTCGCCTACATTTTTAAATTAGTGTAAAAATAATTTTTCTGTGCATTAAGTAAAAATATTTTCTCGATAGGTTTCCATGAGGCTGTTGGTGATGTGATGGCGCTTTCCGTATCGACCACGAAACATTTAAGAAGAATTGGTCTCATAAAATCTACTGAAGATAATGAAGAAGCAACTATTAATCATCTATATTCTGTAAGTTATGACTTTTAAGCATAAAAATTTAACTAAACTCAATTAAATACAGCTGAAAACTAAAATGTACTCCTATTATTCATACAGGGTGGTCGCCTTTTTTGTAGCAGGGCTTTAACAGTCGATACAAAAACTCATTTCATTAAAGCGAATATTCCATATCAACATGGGTCCATTAACGTCATTTTAAAGATACAGGGTGTTGAAATTTTCGAAAAAAGATCGATATTTTTAACCGTTTGCCAACCAGAATTTAAACCAAATTTGGTATACAGCACCACCTTACAGGTTACCACATTCAGTGAGAATGTCAAGCCCCACAAGCAACCAATGGCGGAGTTGAAGGGGTTCAGTTTTAATAAATTTTATGAAAAACTAGTACGGCCCTGTTCAAAATCACACTCGAACTGATTTTTGGGTAGAACATTTTATTCTAAACAAAAAGTGTTTGTTGACTTTTCTTTGTATCTGCCACCGTTTAGCGCGGAATTTGATTTAATAGACGCGAGTAAAATAAATCAAAGATACGAAGAAAAGCCAAGAAACACTTTTTGTTTAAAATAAAATGTTCTACCCCAAATCAAGTTTGTTTGATTTTGAGCAGGGCCGTACTAGTTTTTTATAAAATTTATTGAAACTGGACCCCACAACTCCGCCACTGGTTGCTTGTGGGGCTTGACATTCTCACCGAATGTGGTAGCCTGTAAGGTGGTGCTGTATACCAAATTTGGTATACAAATATTGACTGGTTGGGAAACACTTAAATATTATCGATATTTTTTCGAAAATTTCAACATTTTATATTTTTAAAATGAAGCGTTTATGGACCCATGTTGATTATGGAATATTCGCTTTAAAATGAGTTTTTGTGTCGACTGTTAAAGTCCTGCTACAAAAAAGTGGACCACCCTGTATAAAAGAAGTTCACTATCAGCTATGTAATTATTTTGTAATATTAATCTGAAAACTAAACGAGAGAAAGTGAAAACTTCGTTATTTTGGAATTACGTTTGTTTTAAGCTACAGAATAAAATCACCCATCTGAAATAATTATTTACATCTATTAATACTGTTTAAGAACCCGTGAAATTTTGACTACATATTGAAATATGTATATGAAAAAAATATATTTTCCATAGACTTTTTTTGCTCTTCTGATTTATGTTATTTATGTTAAACATGCCCATGTGGTAAGTAATATATTACAAAAAAAAGCAATATTTACAATTGTGGTTAAATGTTGGACAACTGGCACAAGGCTTTATGTAAATAAAATTAATAAACAAGAAAAACGCTGACAAGTATGAATTACAGTTGTAGTTTAAACCAAATTGCAATTACGTAAATGCCTTGTGTCATATTTTATACCTCGAAGCACTTTATTTATACTTAAAACGTGTTTATAATTAAAAAAAAAGTTATTCTACTATTATAATTTTTGCATAATATAAGTTTGGGTCTTTACCCTATGACACCCTATGACAATTTTAAAAATGTTTACTGGTACATTTTATAGCCATTAGTTTATATAGAAACTAAGGCATGCCCCCAAAATGATGAGTATTGTGATATTTTGCTGTTAGCAAGAAATAAATTGTGAAAATTTTAATTAGAATAATTAAGGCAATATAAGTTGACAAAATGGATGTAAGAACTGAATATTAATACATTTTTAATTCATACAGATTGGTCTTGATAAGATTGCATTTTTACCATTTGGATTGTTAATGGATCTTTGGAGATGGGACATTTTCTCTGGTAAAACCACTATTGACGAATATAACTGCAAATGGTGGAAACTTCGTCATGAGTATCAGGGCATAGAACCTCCAGTAGATAGGTCTGAAGAAGATTTTGATCCTGCAGCTAAATATCATATTGTAGCCGACGTACCTTACCTAAGGTTGTCTATCAAAAATTAAGTTTTTTGAGTTTTATTAAATAATCATCTTTACAGGTATTTCATCAGTTATGTTATCCAGTTCCAATTCCATCGAGCTCTTTGCGAGAAGGCTGGACAGTATGATGCCAACGATCCAACTAAACCACTACATGAGTGCGATATATACCAGAGTACCGAAGCTGGAAACGCTTTAGGGTAACGCTGTTTTTCTTTACAACATAATTTTGTGTGATACGTTTAAAATTTATTAGAAAAATGCTCCAAATGGGATCTTCTCGTCCTTGGCAAGATGCTATGGAAGTTGTTACGGGACAGCGTAACATGGACGCCAGTGGATTATTAGAATATTTCAGACCTTTACAGAAATGGCTGGAAGCACAGAGTGATAAGCACGGATATTATGTTGGTTGGGAAGCCTCTCAGAAAGGTACATAAATATTTTGCTTTATTTTATTACTTTAATATCTCAACCATTAAACTTTGTGTTTACAGTATGCAAGTCATCAAAGGAGCAAGATTCCAAACCTCAGCAGTGACGGTTTTAAACAAGAATAATCTACGAACTATTTTCGTATATTATAATTTATATTAATATTCTATACATTAACGTAATCGACTGATATGATCACTAATATTATTAATTATACATTTTACAACAAAAGTGATTGTAGTAATAAACGAACAAAAGAGTAAAATTCTGTGTCTGTATTAATATTCTGGGGTAGTTAAAATTTGAAACAATGGTTTTCAGAAATTCGGATGTTTCTGTAGCCATTCGAAATATTTGTTTTAATTGTTTTTTGTATTTAATTTAAAGTATAACTTGTAAAACATAACCCTTTCTTAGGAAAGAATCGAAAACAAGTGTTTTTCTACGACCAATAATGTAAATGACTCTTAACGTACCGTACCGTGCATGCATAGTAAGTAAGTCCTTACGCACGGTAAGCAAAAAGCACAGTTTTTTAAAGTAATGATCAAAGCAGACTCACGCCAAACACTTCCTGCATGCCTAGTAAGTGAGTTATAACGCACGGTAAGCAAAACGCACACTTGTCTAGAAATGTCAAAATAGGTTTACGTCAAAATTGATAAGGCAATTTAATTACATGTGTTGGTATATTAGCCAAAAAGCCGTTAAAATCGTAGGTATAATGTGATCGTAGAAAAAGTAAGCTACATAACACGAGTTGTAAAGCAATTACGCGCTCGTGGAAATACGCACTCGCCGCTACGCGGCTCCGTGTATAACTTTTCCACTCGTGCGTAATATTCTTCTTACAACTCTTGTTGTGTAATATACTAATTTATACCTTAAAAAATACTTATTCAGAAAATTGATAATATTCAAACTAAAAACGTTGGCTTAAAACTGCAAACACATGTTATTTAAACCTTAAATTATTCAATCTCGGTTCAAATATTGACTCAAAATTTTTGTAAATAATTGAAAAATTTTAAATCTTTTGCAATTTTTTCGAAAAATGAAATCGATTGCTTTAAAATTTTAATGCCATTAGCACTCTAAACAACAATTATTTATTCACGGTGCAAAGGCACTTGTTCGGAGAACGATTTTTAAAAATATAGCTAATACAGATAGCCTAAATTTCACCTCTGAATAAATTATTCACCCTCAAATAATTTAAAGTACTGTGAAAAATTTATCACAATTTGAAAAAATATTGAGACTGAATTCAAACCATCATTTGGTATATTCCCCTTGTACTTATTTATCTTGGAACAAGGAGCAAACCAACGGGCCCAAAAGATGTAACATAGACTATAGACAATGTAAATAAAAGTTTTTGGCCGAAATTACATTATTTTGTATAGTAGCTAATGCAAGTTACTAAATTAAGTAAGGGAATTTGCAACTTGTAGACAATTTTGTTTAGTATTTGCGCAAGCAAACAATTAACTGTCTTTTTGAGTAAAGTAAATAGAAATCATTACTATTTACTTGAAGACGATTTTTCATTTTTTGTCATTTCTAAACAATTTCACTAAATTGGGTATAGAGATTTTTATTTTTGATTTCTCAAAAATTTTGATTCTTGATAAAAGTAGGTGCATGGTCTAAAACTAATTTTAAGATAAAAAAAAGTGCCCTTATTGTAAGAGATACAAAAACAATGTATAGGAAAAAGTTATTTAGAATCTCAAAATAAAGCTAGATTTGAATTTTGACGGTCAAATTCTAATTTTTATTTTTTAAGAAATTTTAACATTTAAAAAGTTGCAACAAATGGAAAGGTTTTTTATTAACCATTTCTCAGAAAATTATATTCTTGATAAAAGTTGGTGCATAGCCTAAAACTAATTTTAAGATGAAAAAAAGTTTAATAAAAAGTCATAGGACACTAGATTTTGGCGATTTTTTAAAAATTCGCAAAAGTGGTGCTTAAAATTTTTAATTAAATAAAAATTGGAATTTGACTGTCAAAATTTAAACAAGCCTTATTTGAGATTCTAAATAAATTTTTCCTATAAAATGTTTTTGTATCTCTTAAAATAAGGGCACTATACTCTTGCGAATGTTTCAAAAATCGCTAAAATCTAGTGTTCTATAACTTTTTATTGAATTTGTTTTCTCTTAAAATAAGTCTTAGATTGTGCCCAACTTTTATAAAGAATAAAATTTTCTGAGAAATCAATATTAAAAAGTTTTCCATTTGTTGTAGACTTTTTGAATGTTAATATTTCTTAAAAACTAAAAATTGGAATTTGACCTTATTTAGCCTTATTTTGAGATTCTAAATAACTTTTTCCTATACAATGTTTTTGTATCTCTTAAAATAAGAGCACTTTACTCTTGGGAATATTTCAAAAATCGTTAAAATCTAGTGTCCTATGACTTTTTATTGAACTTTTTTTCCTTTTAAAATTGGTCTTAAGATTATGCCCAACTTTTATAAAGAATAAAATTTTCTGAGAAATCAATAATAAAATGTTTTCCCATTTGTTGCAGACTTTTTGAATGACGCTGTATATGCAGTACGTAGTAATTATTATTAATTATAGGCGTCACTAAGGTTAACATGAGAAACTATTGAATCTGCTGCACATCTAATAAACTTTCTTTATTGCTACAATGTTACATAATTACTGGGAATTACTTATCGCTCAACATCTTCCATAAGCCGTGCGAACTATATTTATAAGAAAAATAAGCAGTTCATATTTCACCAATGTTTATTACAGTTAACAATATAACAATTAAAAATCAGCGAAGCTTTTTTTAAATATATTGGCAACGAATTTTCCAAAAACAATCTGTTTATTTAGTCGATTAGTTTTAAATCTTCTATTTTTGTATTTCCAACAATCTAATAAAAAAATAACATCAAAGCAAATTTTAAACGCTGTTGTGATAAGAAATCTGTGCTATACTTAAAATCATGGATTTTAAAAAGAGGTGCGCGCATTGTCCCGGAGTAAAAAGTAGAAAACGTTAATTGTTGTACTCATTGTACGTGACAAGTAATCGATTATTCAGTAACTAATTACAGTAACCTTCATCATCTGAAAATACTTTACAAAATATAACCAAAGAAACAATACATCTCATTACATTACACATGGTCGCATGCAAATAATGTAAGGTTAGTCGTTTAAATTGGCTATTCCGTGGAAAATGCAATGATTAATACTCGAGTCACATATATGACAAATTAAGCAAATTGTTATAACGTGTAATTGTTTGGAAAATAAATGATTCGTCTTACATAAACGAACAGCAACATTGTGTGGACATTAGGGATATTCAGTTGATTTGGGGTGAAATATAAAAGTGAATAGTGGTAAGCAGGGCCTTTCAGAGTCTTTATATTTTCCAAAAATATTAAATACACCCTAAGCAATGCATTTCCACCTTTAGTTCGTCCAAAAACGGCCTAAAACTATTTTTTACAGCTTCTCAAAGTTTTTAAAAAAGTTTGTAAGACTATAACCTTGCAAATTAATTCAGAAAAAAATCGATTGTTTTGAGATGGTCTTTATATTTTCCAAAAATATTAAAAACACCCTAAGCAATACATTTCCACCTTTGGTTCGTTCAAAAACGGCCTAAAACAATTTTTACAATTTCTCAAAGTTTTTAAAAAAGTTTTAAGACTATATCCTTGCAAATTCATTCAGAAAAAAATCGATTGTTTTTGGATAGTCTTCATTTTTTCTGAAAAGGTCAAAGATACCCCAAAAAAATATATTTCCACCTTTGGTTCGTTCAGAAACTGCCAAAAACCATTTTTTACAGCCCATAAAGTTTTGAAAAAGTTCCAAGACCTTGCAAATTTTTTTTTTCAGGAAAAATCAATTGTTTCTGGATGGTCTTTGTATTTTCTGAAAATGTTTAAGATACCCTAAACCTAAGCAATGCATTTCATCCTTTAGTTTTATTTAAAACTGCCTAAAACAAATCTTTTACAGCTCTTCAAATTTACCTTGTTTCACCAGTTTACCCGGTACCCTAACTTAATAACATTTTTAGTCCTTAACAAGAAAACTGTTGACGAAAGAACGGGACTTTATTTTTAAATAAATATTTTTTAGCAGTCAAAACCTGTGAACGAGACGCATCTACAAGAAAAGATTCTCTAACGATAATAAGATGTTATTGTAACTAAACTTGTTCGTAATAATTTTGATTTTAAATTAAGCTGTGAACAGACAAGTTTGTGACAATAATAGGATCATCTAAGCGATATATGAATCAGATTAAAGCGCACTTCCTACTTCGTGCCTCATTACCTTGAGCGATCTATACATGACAATCCACTTAAAGTTGTTTAAGCATCCAATGAAATATATTTTAAAATTAAACCTTTTTTGCCTATCGTATACAACAAAAATACTCGTATTTAGAGAAAAAAAGTGATTGATTGATTAAGTAGTTTATTTCTCATATAACTTTAACGTCACTAAACTCATTGTCGTTCATGAATATAATACAACTATTTGAAACAGAATTGGGTATTGAATAAAGGACAAGAGAATAGATTACAGGCTGGAAAAATACGGTACTTAAGAAAGGTGGTAGGGATAGGAAGAGTAGATAAATAAAGAAATGAACACATAAGAGGAAAACTTAAAATGAAGTCACTGAAAAGTAAAATAGAGGAAAAGAAATTAAAGTGGTAAAAATATGAATAACTACTAATACATCTTTTCTGACATCAAGTTAAACACAGTAAAATAGAAGAAGAAATGAATAGGAAATTCCTCGTAGCAAAACAAATAATTTAAGCTCCATTTAAATCTTGAAATAAAAATATTGACCCTGAGTCAGTCAGTCCTTCGTCCATTTAAACATTCTGCAGAATTCCAGCAATCTTCGCTCTATTAATAGTCCAACGATGTGTTATTATGTTAATAATGTAAATATGTTATTCTTGATACAATTTTAAAAAATGCGCTTATATAAGGATCGTGTGATGATATAAATTACTGTGATGGAGAATTCAATTATATGCATATTTGTGGTTATATTTTGCACAACTTCATGCATTGTGACTTATGTCGACTGTTAAACAATTTTTTTACAAAGTAGCTTTGTGAAGAATTCCACATCACTCACGCTTCATTAGATTATGTTATGTAAGACTTAGAAACAATGATAATAACGCATTTCTTACGCTTGTCTGCTTTACACAGAATGTTTATAAGATATAAGCGCACTACATAAAGCTTTTTTTAGATAAATAATCATACAAGGATCAGCTATGTAATTTTTTTTTAAAGAAATTTTGGGTAAAATAATAATATAAATTGACAACAAGGACAAGCAAATAAGCACATCGTTTATTTGGAATCCACCACACGTCATATTTCATTGAAGTAAGATGTTAGTCATGCAAAAGTGTAATCAACGTTACTAACTTGCTAAATAATTATCATCAGCCTCTTGCGAAAAGCTTCGACAGTCTGCATAACATTTTCTAAATCGGGAAAGTATGTATATAGTTTTAGCTGTGCTCCCTTAGGGAAAACTTCTTAAAGTTTTTAACTCAACACTAAAATTCGCCGTCAGATACCTAAAAAAATATGTAGGGGAGACTGTTGTACCTTGAGCGTAGTGTACCTTGGAACATTTGCGGATTCTAAATAGTGCTGGCACTTAGCTGGCTAAATCCATCATCATGATATGGAATGACGCTAGGTGTCTTTGACATAAGATCTGTCTTGTTTGGCTCGAAAGCGCGCGTTGTGTTGATGAAACCGTTTTTGAAGTATCACAAGTAAATATTTCGTGTGTTGTTAATCAATTTTTTAACCGAAAACAAAGTTGTGTTTGACGATATCATCATTGACAGTGTGTTGCTGATCTTGTGTTGAGTAGATTCATGTACTGTAGTTAATGTTTTATTCTAACCTCTAGATTAGGCCGACATGTTTATTTATTTTCACTCCCTCTTGTACCTTGGAACACACAACATCATGTACCATTGAACATCCCTTTTTTGTTTTTTTTTGTGACAGATCGCTATGCCAAGAAGTAAGAGTGGCGTTAAGAGGGTCCAAATTGATCCAGATGCTATAAGAAAAGCTGTAGAAGCAGTTTTGACTGTTCCCGGAAGAAAAATATCTGTTAGAGAAGCCTACAAAGTGTAAAATGTTAAATTGGCTACTTTGTCAAGACACATTTCGCAATTCCGGAATATTATTCTTTGTAAAACTGAAAACTGTATTTTCAATTATTTTTTATAGCCATTTCCCCCTGTGTTCCAAAGTACAAGAGGGTGTGTGCCATAGTACATGACCATGTTGTACCATAGAAATCTCATCTCACGAAAAAAATTTCATCTCGAGTCGAAAATGCTATTTTTTCTACGAAATTAAAATTATATTATAGAACGAAAGTTAATGTAAACGAACTAAATGACAATTATTATTATGTATAAAGTATTAATCATTTTATTTCCATAGCGACACCACCACACTGACATTGACATAAATAAAATTATGACCTGCAAACGAAATATTAATATTATTTAATATTAATTTTTGTACCATTCTTAGGCTTTTATATAAAATGCTACATTAAAATTAAATTATTTGATAAGAATATTAACGCAATTTTAGTTTATTATGAGTTTAAACAAAAAAAAAACGTAAATTTTACAATAATTATTTGATTTTAACATTGACATTGGCATTATTTTCGCCACTAGAGACGAATGTAAAACTTTCATGTAGGGTAGGCGAGAAAATGACAACTTTCATATATAGGTACATTAGTAGATCTTTTTTGTAATGAACTCATAGCCATTAAAAAAAGTCAAGTTTGGCTTATATCTCAAACATGAAGTGTGCCATGACATTTTAGACATTTTCCTCTAATACTTCGTAAAAATATCCACAGGAATCATTTTATATTTTGATTTTAACATAGCTGACTATGGAATTATTTAGTACCACTATAAAAAATCGTATGTTTCTAGTTTCTTCAAAATATTTAACTGACTATGTAACTCTTATAATAGAAGATTTACCCATGCAACACATGTAGATTATTATCACCCTGTATATTTGACGTAGATTATAATTTTTTACTTCTAAATCAATTGCTTTTGTTGGCCACAGAAATGTTTTTGTTATTGCAACGAATGTAAATTATTTATCTTACTTAATTAATTATGTTTTTAGTAAAGTCTTTAATTGAATAAGTAGAAGCCAATGCTAACTTACAAAAAAGATCATGTAAAGAATAGGTTAATAAATAGCTTTAAAAACTGGGTATGGATATAGTACACATTAAGGTGTAAAGTAGAAAGTTTCTATAAACAACAAAAACAACGTTGTTTTGCTTTATCGTAACATATTTAAAACAATACATTAGCATATTCTGACCGTGATCCCTTGGCACACGTTTTAGTGCACTTACGCAATGGTTGCAGGTGCACCCGCAAATGAAATTACAGTGTACACACGTGCACACACACACAGGTACTGGACAAATTCAACGCAGTCCTTAATCATGTCCATCATTTAAGAAAGTTTGTCTATAGGTCTGAAAACTATGAGATTTTTTATTGCCATAACAAAAATAAAATAAAATGAAAATTGCGAAAAAGCTAGGTATGTTTTCTTATTACGCATAGTGACGTAACATACCACATTTTCATTCAAATGAATGAGAAACATGTAAACAAATATATCACGAATCATAAGCAAAAACGCTGTAATATCACATTAATGTCTAACATTTAACAATCGTATCCATTACATTGCTTTGGCAATGTATGACCAATTCTAAACTTTGGAAAGCCTTAAAATTTTACAACTTTTATTTAAAAGAAAATATGCATAGAGTTTAGTTCTTAAACGTCACAGTTTTTAATGGAAACATTTTTAAATCAAAATTAAAACGCGTTTAGGGTGGGGAAGCATTGATATTTGGGGTGTAAAAATCGTGTCTATGAATTTTTAAGCCAATAACTTTAATTTCCCAGTTTTCTAGTTTTTCCAAAAAAGAGCAAGTTTTTTTTCAACTCCCCCTAAAAATTTTAGTAGTTTGAGGGTAAAAGAATTGTATTTAGGGTTTAAATTACCTACGTGTTTAGAACTATTTAAGCCAATTATTGCTTTGGTTTAATACTTTTCCTTTTATTTTAAGTGCAGACATTGTACTCTTAATTTAACACCAAAAAAATTATCTTGAAATTCAGATCATCTAGGGTTGAATTTACTTGGGGTTAAAATACTCACTAGCGAATTTTTGTAATTGAACAATGTTTTTTTCTTAAGAAGTTGTATAATTTTTCATATTTTAAAAAAAAATTGTTCAATCCAAATTTAAACCAGCTAAGGGTGACAAATTTTTATTTAGAGTATAAACAATGTCTACAAAATTTTAAACCAATTGCTTAGGTTTAAAAATATTACCATAATATTTTCGAATAGGTTTAAGGGCTTTTTGAATTTTCACAATAATTTTCAAAGGAAGCGTCAATAATTGTTATTTAAGGTGTGTCTACGGTTTTAAACCTTTTAGTTCCTTTTAATTTTAAACCTTTAGTTTTAAACAGGGTTGGGCAAAATTTGATTTTTATTTAAAAAATCACGTTTTTTTGATTTTTTTTAGGAAGCTACTATTTTTCGCTTTTACAACTAATTTATTCATTATTCACCCTTATATTTTCTATACAGCGTCATTCAAAAAGTATCAACAAATGAAAATGTTTTTTTCAAAAAATTTCTTAGAAACTTTTATTCCTGATAAAAGTTGGTGGATGACCTAAACTAAGTAAAATATGGAAAAAAATCACAAAAATTTATACGGTACCAGATTCTAGCAATTTCAGAAATATTCACATACGTAAAGAGATCTTATTTTAGGAGTTACAAAAAAAAAACTTTATAGGGAAAGATTGTTTAGAATTCAAAACTACAATCAAAGGTGAAATATAACATTAAAATTTCAATTTTTATTTTTGAAATGATTTTAACATCCAAAAAGTGCCCTTATAATGTTATAAAAGGAATTGTACAAAATTTTTAAAAAAATGTTTAGAATTTAAAAATGTTACCCAATATAAAATATTGTTTTTTTTTACTCTTAAAATAAGGGCACTTTAATGTTGCGAATATTTCTGAAATTGCTAAAAGCTAGTGTTTTATAGAGCTCTTTTTAATTTAAAATTAGTTTTATACCATACACCAACTTTCCTCAAGAATAAAATTTTCCGAAAGATCGATAATAAAAAAACTTTTCTATTAGTTGCAAACTTTTTGAATGTTGACACTACTATAAAATTCAAAAATAAAATTTTAACGTCAAATTTCGTATTGTCATATTTTCTATTTCTAAACTATTTTTCCCATGGATTCTTAAAATCTTAAAATAGGGGCACTTGAATTTTGCGAACATTTTTAAAATCGTTAAAATCTAGTGTAATATAACTATTTTAATCTTTAAAATTCCCCGATCTAGAAGACGCCAATAGGCAATATTTCCGGCATATTTTACTAGCGGTTGTTTAAGCGGGTTTCGGAAGTAAAACGTGCATTTAATTTATATGTGACTTGTGACATTAAAACGTGATAAAAAAGTTTTATGTGAATCATGATTTTAATTTAAAAAATCAGCTGATTTAAATAATGATTTATATCGTTATTTAAATCAATTGATTTTGATTTAAAAAATCAGCTGATTTAATTCATGCTTAAATTCGTGATTTTAAATCAAGGCCAACCCTGGTTTTCAACCCTAACTTCAAAAAAAAAAAACGGTTTTTTCAAAAAACTTTAGTTTATTCTATTTTCCACTAAAATTCGTAAAATGAATTGGCACAATTTAAGGGCGAATAATTTATTTTTAGGGTGCAAATAACGTGTGTACACTGTTTACGTGTTAAAAAGCCAGTTGCTTTAGTTTAAAAGTTTTTAGCAAGCAATGTTAAAGAACAAATCATTAAATCGGGCTCTCTTATCTAGGGAATATTTTACCAGCAATTAGCACATTTCGCTTCAAAGACAATTGCCATAGCGTGAAAGCGACAATAACATAGGACAAGGTAAATTCAAGGGACCCTCCCACTTGGTTCTCACCTATGTTTCCAGAAGATACCGATGCTATTGTCAGTCACATTATGCAGGTAGAACAAACAGCAAGTAAAATTGCGTAACTAAGTACTTAAGTGATTTCCATTTAAGTATTTCGATCACACAAATCCGTGCCAATTTAAAACCGAAGATGTACAACATTCAAATACTGGGGATAAAACTAGGAGTGTTAATAGTAATACTTTGTGAAATTGTTGCCGATCCACAGTTGGACCTACCCCAATATAACACATACAATAACAGACGTGTAAATCAAGATGTACTGGACGACAGGAACGTTATTTACACTAATAATCCACCGTTTAATCGGAACCCCCCGGTCAGTGATCAAGTACCCTCTGTTGAAAGAACTGCAATGCGTGAAAATGACATTCGACGAACCGATTTACCGTTTAATGGAAATATAAGGGCACTACTGCAAGCTCTTGATGTGCAATCTTCTCAACAGTGTACAAATAATGTTGCTGGACAGTGGAATTTCGAGACTAACGTCAATCAGCAAACTCAACTAGAGGCAGTACGTATATATTACATAAATAGTGAATCACAATCTTAAATCTATATTTAAATGTGCCATATATTTTTAAATACAGGGTGATCCACTTTTCTGTAGCAGGACCTTAACAGTCGATACGAAAACTTATTTTAAAGCGAATATTCCATTCAACATTGGTCCGTAAACGCTTCATTTTAAAGATACAGGGTGTTGAAATGTTCGAAAAAATAACGATAATGTTTAACCGTTTCTCAACCAGTAGATATATTTAAACCAAATTTGGTTTACAGCACCACCTTACAGGTTACCATAATCGGTGAAAATTTTAAGTCCCACAAGAAACCAGTGGCAGAGTTGAGGGGGTTCAGTTTCAATAAATTTTATAAAAAACTAGTACTGCCCTGTTCAAAATCAAACTTAAACTGGTTTTCAGGTAGAGCATTTCATTCTAAACAAAAAGTGTTTCTTGACTTCGCTAATTACTTCTTTATTACGAATATTAGCTATATTTTTAGATCGAACTTGGGAGCTAATTTTTCGCAAAAATGGCGAAATAAGCCAAACGGTGGCAGATACCAAGAACGGTCAAGAGATACTTTTTATTTAGAATAAAATGCTCTACCCAAAAACAAAATTGAGTTTGATTTTGAACGGGGCCGTACTAGTTTTTTATAAAATTTATTGAAACTGAACTTCCACAACTCCGCCACTGGTTGTTGTTGGGCTTGACATTTTCGTCAAATGTGGTAACCTGTAAGATGGTGGCTGTATACTAAATTAGGTTTAAATATATCTACTGGTTGGGAAACGATTAAAAATTATCGATATTTTTTCGAAAATTTCAACACCCTTTATCTTTAAAATGAAGCGTTTTTGGACCCATGTTGATATGGAATATTCGCTTTAAAATAAGTGTTTGTATCGACTGTTAAAATCCTGCTACAAAAAAGTTAACCACCCTGTTTATTTATATACAATATAATATGAAAATAACTTCTAAAATGAATCGCTTTTGGAAGAAAATGTACTCCAGTTTTAATACAAAGAGACAAGAGTCTCAAAACTCGCACACATTTTATTTGTATTCATAATAATTTGCACACATTTCTGAATTCAGGAGTAACACAATTTTTTATGTTCCTATGTTCATGTGTCTCAAGACATCAACGAATGTATGTTAACCTTTTCATTCACAAAATTTTTCCAAACGAAAGTGATGAAAGTAAAACAGCCGGATGTGTACAAAAGTTAATGTAACAATGGTGCTAAAATTTTCTCATGGGTCATATGAATAATATTTTCTCGGTAGCTGTTTTAATTTGACAGTTACGAATTTTTAACTTAACAAGCATCTCTGTTGCTTACCATTAGAATACACATTAATTAATTCAATAGATTAAGATTTCAAGAAGAGCTTAAATAGTGAAGGAAAAATATATAAAAATAAATAATTCGTTAAAAATTAAAAAAATTGCCTACAATATAAAAAGATTTTATTAAAACATTAGGCTCATATTTAAAAAAATAAATAAAATAATCAAGTTTATTTTAAGATTATAAAATGGATCATTTCATAAAGCTTTACATTATATTATAGAAACTGCTTAGTTACTCATATTTATTATTAAACTAAGTTGCTACTTATACTTTATTCTATATTATTCCATAGATTTTTTTCTGTTTTCTTACTAAAATATAACAATTACTTAAAGTCATTATTCTGTGAAGTAATGTCACTCCTTCAAGGTGTGTGGTTCTAAATTTGTTTCAAGAGCACTCGATTTAACTCAAGTCGGTCTTAAAAAGTAAAACACCAATTACTGGATCATTGAGTGCAATCACGCACTACATGTTTTTCTGTCTTAATACTTAACATGTTTTTGTAACATTTTTATGCTATCTTATTTAATAATACTCTTAACATGGTAAACAAACACAAAGCGAATTAAAGTCGTTTGACAAAATTTGTGGAGAATGAAAAACTCAGCGCTAATAACAATTTTGTTGACATTGACATTCCCGGCGCTCTGTCATTTACAGCACACGGCCAAATAGAATAATTTTAATATAATTACACTTATGCAACATACGAGGAACATATTCCGAGACAATACTTATCATGGAAATTGTGAAACTTTACTGAGAATGGCCCTGAAAAATGGCAATCATGATATTTTAGTTATTGTAAAAATTTAATTAATACAAATTTTTATTTATTTTTCTGTAAAATATAATTGTATAAGTTAACAATTAACCATAATTAAGAAGTTATATACAACGCTTTAATTTATAAAACCATTTTTATGATATATGAGCTTGTTAAACAAACCTGTATATTAAATTATGCAAATTTAAAAAAAAAACACTAGTGTAACTAGTATAAAGTGATCTTGAAAAATAATAATATTATCTCTTCCCTTTTGACTGGTTAATTTAGTAGAAGAAATACTTGTTTTTGTTGAAAAACAACACACTTAGAAAATGGTCTTGAAACTGAATCATAATAATGAAGTTAGTTATGAATACTTCAATACCCTATTAACTACGTCAATTTTTTCAAATGACTTGTAAATAAACTTTTTTGTATACATGAACGATTCGCTCAAACAATTCAGGCATTTTTTTGTAATATTGTCTCAAAGGATTATTAAACGCAAATTAATGTGTACACCCATCTCCACGGGCGCACTCGAACTGCAGCAATTTTAATAACTTGTACTTAAGTACCAATCGAATTGCAAAAAATATTCAAGCATGGGAGCTAAGGTGATACACGAACTGCAGAAATTCTTTAATTACACCTTTCCTGGAATAGCGTATTCAGGTAAACGGTCAGAAATGGTAGGGGTATTCCTAAATATTTACCATTTAAATTGAATGAAATTATAAAAAATAAATAAAATATTTTATTGGTCAATAATATGTACTTAATATAAAACTTATAATACAGGGTGTTTTTTAAGTATTGCAAAAAAAAATCGGGTGGTGATTCCTTATCGAAAATTAAGGAATGTCTTTCATATATTTTTTTTTCCTTAGGCGTCTCCTTTCGGAGTTAGACCCCCCTAAAGGGGAGCGGTAAAATTTGGTTTTTATTTTATTTCTCAAATCTAGATATATGTAGGAGAATGGTATTTAGTAGATGTTTCATACTTATTAAAAGGTTTACCACAGTAATATTTTTAATCATCTTCCACCTTCACAGGGGGCTGAAAAGTGAAACACCTGTTGATTTTTTATCAGAACTTTTTATTGGCTTAAAATTATGCAATTCAATTGAAAGCTTGATTTATTTAGTTTTTTTTTTTAATTTCTTAACTTTTCTCGTAAAATCTACAGTTTTTGAGTAAAAAATTAAAATAAGTAAACATGAACCATAAATATTCCAATATAAACGATTTATTTTGGTGGTTTCCATGATTTGTTTATGTTCACATTGGGTAAAATTGACAGATTTAATTCATTTTGACGTGCAAGCGGCGACAATCCTACATATATCAAAATTTAAGAAATAAAATAAAAACCTAATTTTACCGCTCTTCTTTAGGGGGGTTTAACTCCAAAAGGAGACGTCTAAGGAAAAAATTTTGTATAAAAGACCCCCCTTAATTTTCAATAAGGAATCACGTTTCAATTTTTTTGCAATACTTAAGAAATACCCTGTATACAATTTTCGTGAACAAGCAGTTTTTTTCCACGCTCACTGATCATTGCCTCCATTTCATTTACTATTAAAATTTAGCTTGTGTAAATCGAAAAGTATATTAATAACTAAACGTTTGCCGCATTGTATTTATACCTATAAAATTACCTGCTCATTGGGCAAATTCTAGAATTAATTTTTGGAACATTAAATTAGGGTCTACCCATGTAATCAAGGGTTCGAAAATACTTTTATGCAGTTCGAGTGTAGGATTAAGACATGGTCATAACAGTTGGTAAGGATGGGATTAAAATTTCTGCAGTTCCTAAGCACCGATCTGTACAACTTACGTAATTGTTGAAAAATTCTATAAATTTCAAATACAGAACGAAATGTACACCAATATTATGATACTAAGGAACTTGGTTCCAAACAACTTTCAGGTTGTTTTAAATAATCAAGATTTCTGTATTGAGCTTCCAACTAAAGACATTCTGTATAGTTCTAAATTACCCTTGGCTATTTGATATAATTTAAAACACATCGTTTGGTTAACGTAGCCCATAAAGCATCTAACAAAAATAAATCCATATCACACTTCCAACATCAAAAAGCTACTGAGTCACTAGTTATATAAGTTGTATTGGTTAATTCCTGTCTATTGTAAATTGCCATTGTTCATTTAGAAAAGTGTTAATTTTGTGTATGAGTCGATTTAATTCAGACGAAAATAAAACATGCACTTTCCATTGAATGATTTCATACATGCCTCAATAGATCGTAATTTAATAACAATTACTTATTTCTGTTTTAAAACTCAAGGTATTTTAGCACTTACTACCAAATATAAACGATAATTAGTTTCGGATCCTGTGTTAATGGTTCAGTAATTTTTAATTAGAATAACGGTTTAAGAGAGACTATGTTTATATAATTCTAAAACAGCTGGATTACATTACACAGGGTGTTCCTTGAATATTGCGGAAAACTTCGGGAACTTTTAGAATGGTTAAAAGTGCATGTTCACTCATTTAATTTTTACTCAGAAACTGCAGGTTTACGAATAAAAGAAGTTACTAAATAAATCAAGCTTTAAAAAAAATATTTGTAATTGAAAAATTTCAAGCCCCCAAAAAGTTTTCATAAAAAAACCAACAGGGGTCGCACTTTTCAGCCCATTGTGAAGGTGGGAGATGATTGAAAACATTACTATGGAAAACCTTTCAATAAGTATAAAACATCTGTCAAACATCATTCTCCTACATTTATCCAAATTTGTGAAATAAATAAAAACCTAATTTTACCACTCTTCTTTAGGGGGGTGTAACTTCGAAATGAGACGTCTGAGGAAAAAAAATATATAAAAGCGCCCCCCTTAATTTTTTGATAAGGAATTACCTCACGCAATATTTAAAAAACACTCTGTACGCTGTACAGTATTAGTAGATCATCCTTCAACTGAAATAATTCGTTTGTAAGGAGCTTACAGCAAGGGGATGGTCAAATTTAGCAACGTGACGCATGTTGTTAAAAAAATGTTTCGCTCTAGCACAAACAACAATTTGAACCAATTTCATGGGTGAAATGTTTCACAGTTTTTTATGAATCAAAACTGGGTTACGCAACGCCCCTGAACTCTGTTTGTAAACAAAACATATCTTAACTATGTTACACTTTTGTAGAAAAAACAAGCCAATTTCATTAGAATTCGTGAACTAAGACGTGTAACAATAAATTTAACATAAACTTGACCTCTTTGTTGAACAATAAGACCACAAACTATGCTTATATACGCAAAGGCCACCATATCACATACAATTTTGCATAAGCTGTTGCATAACGTAATTTGTTTAAGCATAAAAACGACTGTGATAATGTTTCTGATACCGATAACATGTGTCATTGTCCTCCACTTTAGATTTCCTTCGTAGTAAAAGAAAGGTTTTAGTTAAACTATTTAAAACAAAACTACAGCTAAAAGCAAATTTGAGTTTTTTTATTTACTATAATAAATAGATAAGTATATCAACTGTATATTATATACAGTGTGTCCAAAAGGTATGGAATATGCTATATATCTCAGTAAATATCCACTTTAGAGAATTATGTTTTGAATAGAAGTTGTTTGGTACTTAGTTTTCCACCATAAAACCAAATTTAAATTTTATTTTTTTGAATAACAAAAGCGCAATGAAAAACAATTGATTTTTTTTAAATGACAAGATACCCCTATATTATACTCATTTGATAAAGATTTTCTTTCTCTTTTCAATGATGCAAAACTTTAGTACCCTTACCTAAGCAACTTTTTGAGAAAAACGCAAAATTATTTTAATTGTTTAGTATTTATTTCTAACAAAAACATCATGAGAACTTAAATTTTTTGACGAAATCTACAATAAGTGTTCAAGCTGTGAACCATTTACAGCTTGGCAATGATAAATTCTGTTTTTAAACCCGTTAATAATAATTCCCAACCATTTCAGGTGTAATAGAGCTCATCTCTTCTCTAATACGATCTTTTAAATTTTCGATATTCTCCAGCCTCTTAGAATAAACTTTATTTTTAAGGTGACCCCATCACTAATAAAAGAAAAAAAAATCTCTATCAATAAGTATATCTTGTCAGCAAAAAAAATTTAATTGTTTTCATTGCGCTTTTGTCATTCGAAACAATAGAATTTAAATTTTGTCTCATGGTGGAAAACTAGGTACCAAACAACTTCTATTCAAAACATTTTTTCCTAAAGTGGATATTTACTGAGATATATTGCATATTCCATGCCTTTTGGACACACTTTACACATCAAGCGTTAATTCAAATACATTTTTAACGTTTGAAAGTTTGTCAAATAACTGATTTAATTAGCTTCTTATATTAACTACATATCTCCCCTAAATCAGAATAAACAAAAAAGTGCACTTTTTCTATTCAGAATTAAGTTTGATAAATAGTTGAAATATTTATTTACATAAATAAATTGAATTAACATATTTTTTCGAAGGATCTCAAGTAGAATTGCTAAACCAGTTTTAAGTTTCGTCCTTTCATGATCAGTAATCTTATTAAATAAAAAAAATTGCTACCAATGAAGAAACGAGAGCCTAGAAACTCGTCTAGCATTTTTACAAAAAATCCTTTGAAAAACAATAAGTGATTTTAAATTTAAGTTGCTTAAATCAGAATAAAACTATTTTCATCCGTTTGAATACCAAATGTATTTTTTTTAACTGAACATATCTTATCTTACAGTTAATAACCAAAGCATTATTAATTCTTTTATTTCCAGTTAAATGTCCAACAGACTTATTCCGAATTCCAACATGGTGTTTGGGAATTATTAAATAAAGTAGGCACTGATGGATTTTTGGATCCCATGACCTACAGACAGATACGTTTACTCTTTGCCGTAGGGCCGGCAGCCTTGCCGGCAGATCAGTTGGACAGGGTAAGTAATCTAACAATAACGTAAGTTAATTACATGTAAATAGACCTTAAAAAAGTTATTTTTTATTTCAAAAGTATAATATCCGCGACATTTATTGATACATACTATGTAAACAACGTTAGTTTATTTAATTTTTATTTAGATAATACATATTTGTATGTATACAGGGTGTACCAGTTATCGTGAACAGTATTTGCGCTACTCATAAAAACAAAACAATTACGTTTTCGATTTTTGCTTATAATTTGCTTATTTGAAATCATACTCAATATATTTTTGACATTGACAGAACACATTTTTGCGTAGATTTGAAATTTGTTAAAACATTCTACCTATCTTCACTTGTTTTTGTTATATTAATGTCAACTTTTTTATTTTATATACGGTTTGTAGTTGGCTGTAAGACCATAAAGAAATTATTTTCTCATTTCATTGATGTATGGGTTGTTGGGTTTATCTTTAAAAATAAGTAAGTTATTCCAAGGTTATCGTATTTATTGAGTTTAATCAAAGTGGTCATTGAAAAACAAAACATCACATAAATAAACTAGCTTTTTTTAAATTAAAACACAAAAACCTTAAACAAATTAATATATTTTTTACATTTCATAATAATTTCAGATTTTTTATTAGCTGTTACTATGAATCTAAATTATAACATGCGCTCAAAGTGTAGCCCAATTTTAATTGGCAATAAAAATTTTGAGTTCTCTACTTTTTAGAAAATAAAGTTTTCCTACGCATATTACTCTTTGTACATATAATGAAATGTTCTTAAAACGCTGAATTAAGATTAGCTATTTCAAAGAGAGTTCATCAAATAAAAAAAATATTATTATATACAAAACGCATATTTCAAATTTGTATCGCCCATGGAGAGTGGGCATAAGAAAGTTGATGTTAATATAAAAAAAAAACAAATGGAGATAATGCCAAATTTGTTAACAAATTTTAAATCCACTCAAAAAAAAAGTCCTGATAATGTCAAAAAATATTTGTGATTTCAAATAAGCAAGCTATAAGCAAAAATCGAAAACGTTTTTTTTGTGTTTTTTTATGAATAGCGCAAAAACTTTTAATTTTTTTTAATAGAATAGTTGCTTTAAGAGCACAGATCGTATTGACTCATTTAACCAACTTTGTATCTTTTACTATTGACGGGGGATAATGTTCACGATAACTGGCGCACCCTGTATTGTATATAAAACAAAACCTCTTCAGTTGATTCCAGAGTAAGGGTTTGTAAATTGCGTAACTTCAAATTACTACAGGTTTTTCATTTTTCCAATGTTAGTATATTCTTATTTTATCCATGTCTCGGTTTCTTGGCTACTGTAGCATTAAAGTTTCCTACATATTCCTTTGCTTAACAAAATGTTATGCATAATACTGTAGAAGTTTATTATTGAAATTTAAACAAAAAACACTCTTATTATTCTTAAAGAAAGAATTATTTTATCATAGATTTACAGCATAATAAAGAATAATATCAACTCAGAATACAATCATTTCAGCGTTCAAGCAAATCGTCAATTCGGATTAATAGATGTACTTGTCCATGATTGACGCATGTGCGCAAACCAGTTCATGTATCAGTATATTTAATTGATACAAAATCACTGCTAGAACAAACCTGTAATATAAAGTATAATTTTCACAGAGTTGAAGGAAATGTATGCAACCCAATCAACTCAACCACTTGCTCTTTTGCGTTATCCTACTGTAAGCTGGAATATATAATGCACCACGGTTCAAAAAAGGATTACAATGAATTTATTGATTAAAAGATCAAAAATAACACCTATCAATTAAATTAAATCGTTTCAATTTATTGTTTTTATCTCTAGGAAGCATAGCTTAGTGCTTCTTTTTTGATTCTTTAAACACTTAAAAGGTTTATAAAACCTGACTTTTTTGCTTTATTTTAATGCATACTTAATTACAGTACAACAGACTAATCAATGACATGCTATCCATCTATAACCAAGCTTCAGTTTGTGCCCTAAACGAACCATTTCGATGTGGACTGCGATTGCAACCCGATCTAGTTAAAATTATGGCAGAAAGCAGAAACTGGGATGAATTGCAATACGTTTGGACAGAATGGAGACGAAATACTGGTCAGCATATAAAAGATTCCTATGAACAAATGGTCCAATTATCTAACGAAGCGGCACGACTTAACAGTAAGTCCTGGCAAATAAGTATTCGTTAGTATTTACCAACATTGGTTACGTAAATTGCACTTAAACTTTTTGTTATCATGATCACTTATTTGGTTCACTCAGTGGCGTAGCAAGAGTTTGTGTCCCTGAATATGTCGCCCTACTAAATATTTGTTCCAACTCTTAATTTCTCCAAAAGCAAGCAGAGATTGACACAAAAAAGTGGGGGGGGACTGCTCCGCAGGCGAATTTTTTTAACTTTTAGATGTTCAAACGTGTTTCAATTCAAAGTTAGATAATGTAGAGTACTTTACCATCATCCAAAATTACAGTTCACGGCAGAACCTTTTCTGTTTTTTTTTTTAATCAGATCGGCCCCCACCCTCACGAAATTTTTTTTCCATTTAGGTAAAGGATCACATACATAATATATTTAGCAAAATTACAAAAAAGGAATAATATAAATATAAACATAAAATTCACATAAATTCCAAAAAGGAACACCATATTTTAGCCTAAAATTTAATTTAAAAAAAAAAACGAAAAAAACTTCAGTTTATGCCATAAATTTATATTTTTGTTGCTTGTTTGAATAGTTCAAAAGTGCTCATGAACAAAAAGCGTACATTACTATGAATTCCTTCAAAGGCCTTGCCTAGACACGACCCCAAACATTATGTAAATTTTAAAGGATTTTATATACCTGTCAAATTGCACTTATTATCACACACTTAGGTCAGTCGCGTACGAGCAATATTTTTGTCACGTACTTAAAAACATGCCAACCATAATTATATTCACCTACAAGTCATCAAAAATTGTCAGTACACACTGTTTTTGGTGCACTATGATTTGGAAGTTGTCATACCACTGTTCAAAACTTTTGTGCATCTCCATTTACAAATAGTTAGACAAATGTTAATGCCATGCGACGATTGGTTAATATAGAAAAGGGATTTATACCTCAAACCAAATATTTGAATTGAACGGAAGTAAAAATCCCTTTTACAATTGAGTTTAAAACTGCATGGAATTTAATGCCTAAAATAAATGAAATGTTTCATAATTTTATTGAATGGTTGGTACCCTATCATAAATTTTATTACTTGGAATTTCTGTCGTTAGGGGGCGGGTTTTCAGTGTAGCCAGGTCGACTAGCCCGTTTTGTCCTCTAAGTTCGATAAGAATTCTTTTTTTTTTTAATGAATTTTTATGAATTTAATAGCGCTAGTGCCGGTGCTAATTATTACTTCTACTGATCCTTCATTACCCCCGAAATTTTCATTTTTACCCCATTTGGGTAGACTAAAAGTGCCGCCCCAAAAAAGTGCCTCCCTGGGCGGCCTGCTCCCCTCGCCCCCCTAGCTACGCCACTGGGTTCACTTGCTCTGTTTACTATTAAAAATTAAAAAATTAGGTTATAAACAGCGTAGTACGTTTTTTTTTTAAGTCAATAACGTGCAAGAACAATAGCAGCCACCAAGGATAAAATATTTAAAGAACATTTTTTATAAGAACGTAATCGATTCAAGTTTTTTTTTTATCTTAATTGATGGAAATTGTAGTTTAATAAGCAAAAACAAATACGCACTGCGGTTTTAATACATTTCTAATACGAATTTAATCATTTATTCACCATAGAAACAAGGCAATACTTTAATTTGCACTTCAGATTTACAGTGGGTAAATTTTGCTACTTTTGTAAACTTAAACATATGTCAGATTACATCAAGATTTTGTTTTACTTGCTCGATTTCTTTTAATTAACCGGTTTTTTTGTTCATTTAATAATCTTTCTAAATGAAAGTAAACTGATCATTTAACAATTTCACTTGCTAAAATATGAAGTGAGGCGCGATATAATATGTAGGTACTTTACAAAAAAAACATGAATCAAAGAAATAAATAAATAAGAAACCAAATTAAAGAAAATTAAGTAAAGTTGTTATATTTTTAGTAATAACTTATAAATATAGATTAAAAAATTGTCCCTGGCATTTATTTCTTATTGGTATTATATTTTATAGTCGATTTAAAGAAAAACATACATCCAAAATGTAACCTTTCCTAGTAAAAAGCAAGGGCTTCAATGAAGTAATCTTCTTTTTTAAATAGATTTCACAGACACTGCCGATTATTGGGCATTTCCATACGAATCCCCAATGTTTATGATGGATCTAGAGGAAGCATTAGAATCAGTAAGGCCCTTATACGAACTTCTACATGCCTATGCGCGGCGAAGATTACGGGACTTTTACGGCCCTGAAAAAATTCACAGACAAGCGCCTCTACCTGCACATATTTTAGGGAATATGTGGGCGCAGTCGTGGTCAAATATTTTTGACATATCACAACCATACCCGGGAAGGAACTTCCTTGATGTTGGACCCGAAATGATTCGCCAGGTAATAACTATACAGGGTGTCCCAGATAACATTTCCAGCATGAGGATCTCGCTTATTATAAGAGATACAGGTTTGCTTAAATTAGATGAATTGTTCCTGAGTATGACAGGAGCTACAATCAATTTTTAAAACTACAACATATCTCGTGCTTCAGATGTTTTAGCAAAAAATATGAAAATGTCGAATTTCCTTTTCTCTCATACCTTTTTTGTTTTATTCATTAGATCAATTTTATTAGTACTTCCATAAAGTAATTTTTAATGTAGAATGTAACTGTTACTTTAGATTTTTTTATCACTTACCATTTTCGAGATATTACCCCTAATTTAATTTTTTCTTATGGGCCGCGAAGTTAGCTATGGAACTGTTAAACGTGCTTTTTTCCCTCTTTTTAATGAGATATTACTTGCCATATCTATTTTTATAAATAAGTCACAAAATCAAGAAAAATTGTATTTTACCAATCACTTATCAAGCTGTCTATGGAAATAAAAACAAAAAACAACTAATTAAATAATTACCATCTGTCTGCGTTATCATTTATTAGAATTTTATAGTATTTCCGTGTAGTTCGATAGTCTTTGTAGTAATTGCTAATTGCTATAATTAATTATCGCTACATATAAAAATAACGAAAAATTGAGATGCCACATTCTTTGCCATAAAAACTGTAGTAGCTGAGCGAATATACTTCGAGCTATATCCCGAGAGAAGGCAACGAAGGGTGCGTAATTACAGAAATTTGGAAATAAGTTTAAAAGAATATGGTTTCTTTGAGAAACCAATCAAAAATCCAAAACAAATCGATGAAGAATTAGAATAATTATCTGATTTTACTCAGTTTCTTTGGCAAAGAATGTCGCATCTCAACATGTCAAATTTTTTATTAATTGTAAATGTGCCCATAACTATATGATAACAAATTTACTACAAAGACTATCGAAGTATACAACAGCATAAAATTCTAATAAATGATACCGCAGACTAATGGTAACTGTTATTTGACATTTCATTCGTTGTTTTTTGTTTCTTTTTTCACAGATACGTAATTAAAAAAATACCATTTTTTTGATTTTGTGACTTATTTATAAAAATAGATATAGCAAGTAATATCTCAATAAAAAGAGAGAGAGAAAGCACGTTTAACCGTTACATAGCCAACTTTGCAACCCATAAGAAAAAATGAAATTAGGGGTAATATCTCGAAAATTGTAAGTGATAAAAAAATCTAAAGTAACAATTACATTCTACATTAAAAATTACTTTAACGAAGTACTAATAAAAATTATCTAATCAATAAAACAAAAAAGTTACAAGGGAAAAAAATAAATTCAACATTTTTTGCTATAACAACTAAAGTACGAGGAATTTTGTACTTTTAAAAATTGATTGTGGCTCCTCTCACACTAAGGAATAATTCATCTAATTTAAGCAAACCTGTATCTCTTATAATAAGCGACATTCCCAAGCTGGAAATGTTATCTGGAACACCCTGTATAGCAAAAACAATCAAAAAATGTACTTGTGCATTTTTCATACGAAATAAGATTCATACACTTCATTTTTTAAATAAAAAATGTTATTATAATGAGTTGTTTGAAACAAGGTCTAAATAAAAAGTTGCCTAATGGAAGTGAAAGATAAACAAGTTGTTTTAAGTATATCACTTCCGTATGTCTTTAGTTGCGTGGGTTTGTTTATAATTAATTAAAATTAAAAATATTCATTAACACCTAACCAAATTTTTAAGATAAAAGTACTTAACCATATCTATACGCAAAGAAGCTCTTCTGGTTTTTTATAGTAAAGTTCTTGTACAATTATTAATTCATAATATTTCTCGAGTATTTAATTTTTTGAATGCCCCTTATCTGACGATATTGTAAAGTTTTGGTTTTTTAAACAAACATCAATTACCCAACTTAATTCTTTTTCATTAAATCAGTTGTAGTTTCTCGTAACTGTTATAGTCTCATCCACTATATTATTATCTGCAATTAAGGAAATAATTAGAAATGGTCGATGTGTAATTTATAAAACTTAATTAATATTTTATTCCATCTGGGATGGAATCATCTTTTTTATGTTTAAACCTGCATGGATGATATTTGTTCCTTGTTACAAAATTTTATTAATCGCTGTATCAGTAAGCTTGTTTATCGACTCATAACTGTCTTTAAGCCGAATGATCGTAAAATTTATTTTAAACTGTAAATAACGTCCTAAACCTATTATTTTTGGTATGAAAACTGCCGTTTTCGTTGGAATAAGTGCAAAGATAATGGCACTAAATTAAGAATCTCAAAAACAGAGAAACTTTATGAATACGCATTTAAGAATTAGATTTTTTTATTAGACATGCTTTCAGATATAATGAAAAATGCACGTACTTTCACTTTATAGACCATTATTTAGTTAATACTAATTATTATTGTTGATTACATAATAGAGATTAATGTTATTTAACACACAAGTACTTTTGATTTTCATATGCAACTTATGCAATAAAAATCCGACCTTGTTGTAGTGTTAATGCGATATACGCATGAAGGTGTTCCCCTGGTGCGTTACTAATTACAAAAATGTGTTGATAGCATCTTCGCGTAATGAATAAACAGTTTTAATTAATTCTTATTTTCCTTCGGAAGTAGTTCACAACCGTATAGAAGTGAAAGTAAACTCAAATATCAGGAATTGTAACTTGTTTGTTTATTTTTATAACTTGTACACGAACAGCTTCACAAAAAAACAATTTTTTCTTACCGATTTCCTGATTTTAGGGTTACACGCCATCAGACATGTTCCGTTTAGCAGAGGAGTTCTTCGTGTCTATGAACATGACACCTTTGCCTTACGAATTTTGGAGCAACTCGCTTTTCGAAGAACCGTTAGACAGAAATGTTTTATGTCAAGCTTCAGCGTGGGACTTTTGCAACAGCCAAGATTATCGGTAAAAAGTGTTGAATAATTTACACTTAATTACAAAATCACTGAAAAATAACTTTATCTGCATACAGGGTGATTGATTGGGACCGTGCATTAGAAATATATGAGGAATGATATGAAATTGTGGTTATGAACAAAATGGCATATGATCTGTTCAATAAAAATATTTTCAAAATGGCGACACTTCCGGAAATACCGGAAGTTGACATCTACTTTCTTATTTCATATACTATGGTCTATTTTTTATTGCGTTTTTGAATTTAACACGTTATTTTAGAGGAACTTTTAATCAGGGATGGAATAACGTTTTAAATCGTTACGTTATTGTATAACGTTATTTATTATTTGTTTTCGTTACATAACGTTATAAATAACGTTAAAAAAATGAATTGTTATGTTATATAACGTTATATAACGTTACATGAAATATGATATAGAGGGTGTTTCTTAAATAATGCAAAAAAATTCGGGAGGTGATTCCTTATCGAAAATAAAGTGGGGTCTTTTATATAACAATTTTTTCTTAGACGTCTCCTTTCGGAGTTACACCCCCTAAAGGGGATCGGTAAAATTGGGTTTTTATTTTATTTCTCAAATTTAGATAAATGTAGGAGAATGATATTCGGTAGATGTTTTATACTTATTAAAAGGTTTCCCATAGTAGTATTATCAATCATCTTCCACCTTCATAGGGGACTGATAAGTGCGACCCCTGTTGGTTTTTTAATCAGAACTTTTTGGTGAGTTGAAATTTTGCAATTTAAATTTTTTTTTATTAGTTTGATTTATTTAGAACCTTTTTTTATTCTTTAGTTTTTCTCGTAAATCCTACAGTTTTAGTAAAAAATTAAATGAGTGAATATGATACCTATGTTCATATTGGGTAGAATTGACGGGCGTTTTAGCGTTGTCGCCGCGTAAACGTCAAAATGAACATATGAACATAAACAAACCAAGGTAACCACCAAAATGAATCGTTTTATATTGGAATATTTGATGGTTCATGTTCATTCATATAATTTTTTACTCAGAAACTGTAGGTTTAACGAGAACATTAAAAAATAAAAAAAACTTCAAATAAATCAAGTTTTCAATAAACAATTTAAATTGCAAAATTTCAACCCACCAAAAAGTCCTGATAAGAAAACTAACAGGGGTCGCACTTTTCAGCCCCCTGTCTAGGTGGGAGATGATTGAAAATACTACCATGGGAAACCTTTTAATAAGTATAAAACATCTACCGAATATCATTCTCCTACATTTATCCAAATTTGAGAAATAAAATAAAAGCCCAATTTTACCGATCCCCTCTAGGGGGGTGTAGGGGAGAGTGGCCTAAAATGATCCCTGCGGGCAAAACGATCCCCACACTTTAATTTTAGTACTAATCCTGCTATCGATGAATTTAACAAGTCACTATCACTAATTGAGTCGCTTAAGTCAGTTAGACTATCAAAAGTGAGGTTTAAAAGTAGCAAATAGATAGTAAATAAGAAAAAGTGTTTTTTGTACGTCGTGATTTAAGGTAAGGTCATGGCAGCTATACTAAAAATATCTTAAAAGTCATGTGAATGCTAAGTTGTAATATATTTTTCATAAATACATCCTTTTGTCTATAATTCGACGTGTTTGTGAAAATGTCAAGCACGTCCAACATGTTGCTAAAATGACTCGAGTCGAATTATCCACTTTCGGGCAAAATGATCCCCCAAGAGTAGGGTAAAATGATCCCGGGATCATTTTACCCTAAATTAAGGGAACATTTTAGGCCCCTTCCTAAATAATTTTTTATAATTCATTTACTTTTGTCATAAAGTAAGAATATGGTCAACAAGTACAAACGCAAAACTGAGAGGCAGAGATGGGATGAGAATAATATGCGGCAAGCTATAGAAAGCGTACGTAATGGATTACCATACAAAACCGCGGCAAAAGACTTTGGGGTACCGTTGATGAGTTTAAAGAGACGCTGTAAAAGGAAGAACAAGTTAGCCGTCGATCATCTTAAAAAACTTGGAAGCCGAACTCAGGTTTTTACTGCAGAGCAGGAAGAAGAGCTAACACATCATATTGTCGATATGGAGAGTAGAATGTATGGTCTTACCACTAAAGATGTCAGGTCTCTCGCATATCAACTTGCAGTGAAAAACGGCATCGTGCATCCATTTTCGGAGAAAAAGAAACTTGCTGGAAAAGATTGGCTAATGGGTTTTCGCAACAGGCACCAAGAACTTTCATTAAGATCACCAGAAGCAACGTCAATAGCCCGCGCTCGTGCTTTTAACAAACCGATTGTTACAAAATTTTTCACGTTGCTTAAGACAGTGTTCGATAAAACGCCATTTATGCCACACAGAATTTTCAATGTTGATGAGACCTCTGTAAGTACCGTCCCAGGAAAAAACTGTAAGGTTTTGGCCAGAAGAGGTAGGAAACAAGTCGGTAGGGTAGTATCCGCAGAACGAGGTGTCTCAACTACTGCTGTTATTTGTACATCGGCAGGTGGTTCCTTTGTACCACCTATGCTCATTTTTGCTCGAAAAAGAATGAAAGAAGAGCTCAAAGATGGAGCACCACCTGGAACAGTGTTCATATGCAACGACTCCGGATGGATGAATCTTGATGTATTTGCAGTTTGGTTTGATCATTTTTTGTCTCATACAAAACTAACAGCGGATGACCCTGCCCTCTTAATTCTAGACGGTCATCTCTCCCATACTAAAAACTTAAATGTAATTGAAAAGGCCAGAATCAATTTTGTCACCATTTTATGCTTGCCTCCCCATACAACTCATAGGCTGCAGCCTCTCGATCTCAGCTATATGTATCCGCTTAATCATTACCATGACCAAGCACTGGAAAAATGGCTGACTAATCACCCAGGAAGAGTTGTAACAGTTTTTCAGATCTCTAGTATTTTCAACGAATCCTACATGAAAGCCAGTACCCCATTGAATGCTATTAATGGTTTTAAAAAGGCCGGGATCGTTCCTTATGACCCAGACATTTTTTCTGACATTGATTTTGCAGCTGCTGAAGTCACTAAGCAAGCTGAACCAAAAACCTTGACTCAAGATGATGATACCCATGGCCAAAATGACATAACTGCTTCTATAACTCCTCCTCGGCAAGTTGTTAAGATCCAAGGGTGTGAAGAGCTGGATGAGGATGATATCAGTGTAACTCCTTCAACATCTTTTTTATTTTCGCCGGAAGATGTTTGCCCGCTCCCCAAAATGTCAGAACAACAACGTACAACAAAGACAAGAAAATCTGTGGGTACGACCATCCTGACAAGCACCCCTTATAAAGATCAGTTGGTAGAGGAACAACAGAAGAAAGCAGAACAGGAAATAAAGAAAGCGCTGAAAATGAAAAATAAGACTGCAGTAAAAATAAAGCAAGAAGGAAAAAACAAAACACAAAGTCTAGCAAAAGGCAAAGGCTGCAAAAGAAAGAAGGAAGACGAAGATGAGAGTGAGTCAGATGTGGAAGAGGATGTAGATGTAGAATGCCTTATTTGTTTTGAAACATTTCTAAGATCTTCTGCGGGAGAAGGATGGGCACAGTGTGTTAAGTGCAAGCGGTGGGCACATGATGAGTGTGCTGGACTTGAGGACGATGACTGCGATCCATACACCTGTGATTACTGTGCTGTGGCCCCTAAAGTTCGTAGAAAGGTGTTTGAGTAGTGTTATATGTAGTGGTCTACTAAATCATTCCGTGATCATTTTACCCTAGACTGGGGATCATTTTGCCCTACCTGTGCGGGTAAAATGATCCTTTTGCATAGTTTTCTAATATATTAAAAAAAAATATTATTTGTTTTTCTCAAACAAAATACATATGTGACTTTTGTAGAACAATGTTTACAGGATTTAGTAAAAAAAAGTTTCGATTATTTATGAATCTTTTTCTAGATTTTACAACTATTTTTGTGTTAGGGGGATCATTTTAGGCCACTCTCCCCTAACTCTGAAAGGAGACCTTAAAGGAAAAAAAATATATGAAAGACCCCCCTTAATTTTCGATAAGAAATCACCTCCCGATTTTTTTCGCATTATTTAAGAAACATGCTGTATAAAAATAATTTTTATTTGAAACTCTGAAATTATTTTTGGGATCTGTAAATGTAAATTTAAAAAATAGTACAAAATTACGTTGAGATATTTTATTTTCATTTTAATTTCTAAAATACGGACAAAATATTATATCTTCTGAAAATAAAAAGAACGCCATATAAAAATTTAATTTATAGAGAATAACGATACAAAATAACTTTAACGAAACGTTATCGGTTATTATAACGTTATATAACGTTATAAAAATATCGTTACGTTATTGTATAAAAAATTATAGTTGAATCGTTATTATAACCTTATCGGGTATCGTTACGTTACGTTTTCCATCCCTGCTTTTAATAACATTTCCTATACCTAAGTGCAGTCATTTTTGAGATTTTTGGATTTTCATCGTGATGCTTAATATTATCTACCGCCGCCATTTTTAAAGCTAAAACGCTTAAATTGAGACTATGCATAGAAGAAACCTTGAAGTTTATACTGGAATTTTTGCAATCCATGCATTACCTACAGGGTGACCAAACTTTAATTTTCTTTTAATATAACTTCGGACCACTAAAAGTCGTTTTTTTCAAATATAATGCCTAAATATTTTTTTCATTATCTAATGCATGTATGTTAAAGCCGAGTCTTGCGCTGCCGATCGAATTGACTGCTAAAGATTAACTTCATTATTTGTCACACGCTTAGGTCGAAAACTAGCAAAATTCACTCTTCCAAATTGCAAAAAAATTGATTCTATTCGTTGAAATTTATGTCTGGCCATTACAGTCAAATGAGGATATCTCTCATTTAACACACGACAAGTTTTTTTCAATAATCTTGTGACATTCTTCATGAATATAAAATAAGTTTAAAATATTCGTGTTTGAATACTTTTGATTTTTCATTTTCATGGATGCATCAAAAAAACGCGATAAAAGTGGTTTACAGTAATTAATATTGGCATTTGTTGTCATTTCCAAGACTTACTATTTAAAAATGTTACAATTTTCTCTTATCTTTATCAAAAACTCTTAACAACTCGAAAATTATTGCAGATAGGTATAGGAAACGCTAATACAGATTGATGCAGAATTTAATTTTGCATTAAAAAATGAAATATTTGGGCATTGTATATAAAAAAACGAGTTTTCGTGGTTCGAAGTTGTATTAAAAGAAAATTAAATTTTGGAAATCCTGTACGTAATACATGGATTGCAAAATTTCCAGGATGAACTCCAAAGTTTCTTCTATGCATAGTCTCAATTTGAGGCGGCGGTAAATAATATTAAGCATCACCATTAAAAATCAAAAAAATTTCAAAAAGTCCAAAAATTTAAAAAAACTACTGCACTTAGGTATAGGGAATGCTATCAAAAGTCCCTCTTAAATAACGTGTTAAATCCAAAAATGCAATAAAAAATACACCGTTGTATTTAAAATAAGAAAGTAGACGTCAACTTCCGGTATTTCCGGAAGTGTCGCTGTCTTGAAAATATTTACCTTAAACAGATCATATACCATTATGGTCCTAACCAAAATTTCAGATCATTATTCATATATTTCTAATGCACGGTCCCTGTATACGGATAAAGTGACCATTTTTTCCCCAACTTTCGGGGACACTAAGAAGTATCCGTCAAACATTTACAAGACGGATTGATTGTTTCAAATCGATAAAACAACTTTCTTTTTATTAACCTGTCAAAAACAATTTAAACTGCTATTGGTATGCGTGTGCATTAGAAAATAGCCTTTACTCAATATCTGCTCGTTTTGTAAGTCAATAAGAACAAAAAAATAAATAAATGCATACGCAACACACTTAGCTTTCAAGTAATTACAGATAACATCTATTAAATGATTATTTAGCAGTAAAAAAGTGTTAATTCACATTCACTAACATACACGATTGCACATGGCTTAAGCCACAAGCTAGAAATTATTTCTTATTGACTCTAGATTTAATTTTATGCGATGCAAAACTATTTTTGTCGTCTGTGAATCCATTGCGCCTTTATTTTGATGTCAATTCTTTCGACTTACTCCCTGTATGTAATATCCAAATGAGATTATGTCTCTTAAAAAATACTACTACTAAATAAGATTTGGAAATAAATCCATACTATCTAATTTATATTTAATGAAGGTGCATAGGATAACTATAATCAAAGCTTATCAAATAATCTATGAACTCTGTAATTTAAGACTATGTTAATCTAATTAAATGCAAATAGAAGGTAAATGTTATTTAAAAGCTGTGTCTAAGTAAATCAGATTATTTAAATTATAATGTTTACAAACGCAATGGTGGTCAACTCCGGTACCTCAATTTAAATGCTAAATTTTATTAATCTCGCTTCACCAGATATTCCACACAAACAAAGATTTTCCAACGTCGTGTTTCCTGATTTTGTAAATTTGCGTTGAAGCAATAAAAATTAATTACATTTTGCGTTGATTATTATTAGGAAACAGGTTGCAACTGTTAAAATAACTCGGTTCTTGTTAAACATTTCAACAATCAAACTATAAGGTGATGAAGTTTATTAGAAAATCCAGACAATAATTTCAAAACAGCAAAATATGTTGCCAACACAATTTGCCATACATTTTTAACGGTTGTATCTGAAATATTTCAGACATAAAAAATGTGAAATAAATTACACTTTATGTAAATTTCCAAAACTTGGTACTTATCTCAAATGCGGAACCAACGCAAAAATTTAATTTTTTCATTGCAGTGCGTTTGGTTACTAGTCGATAATCCGAATCAAATTTAAACTTTCACATACTAACTTCTATTTTTTTGTTTCAGAATAAAAATGTGTACTCGTATCAATATGAAAGATCTTATAACAAGCCATCATGAGCTAGCACATATATACTACTTCATACATTATAGAAATCTACCGAAAGTGTTTAGAGATGGAGCGAATCCAGGTTAGTATTACGCAATTGCGGAATTATAGGATGATTAATGTGTTTGGTGTTACTGACCTTACATGTTTATTCATTAACATGTATTCAAGATTGGTTTATTGTGCGTTTTAGGCTGTTTTAATTGTAACTACAGCAAGAAAAAATATTTTTAACATACAGCGTCATTCAAAAAGTCTGCAACAAATGGAGAAAAAAATATTATTGATTTCTCAGAAAATTTTATTCTTGATAAAAGTTGGTACGTGGTCTAAAACTAATTTAAAGACGAAAAAGATTTAATAAAAATCATACGACACTAGATTTTAGCGATTTTTGAAATATTCGCAAGAGTAAAGTGCCCTTATTTTAATAGATACAAAAAAAATTATAAGAAAACGTTATTTAGAATCCAAAAATAAGGCTAGATTTAAATTTTGACGATTAAATTTTAATTTTTATTTTCTTAAATATTTACATTTAAAAAGTGCAACATTAGAGAGAAAAAATTATTATTGATTTTTCAGAAAATTTTCTTTTTGATAAAAGTTGGTGCATGGTCTAAAACTAATTTCAAGATGAAAAAAAGTTGAATAAAAAGTTATGGTTCACTGTATTTTAGCGATTTTTAAAATATTCGCAAGAGTAAAATGCCCTTATTTTAAGAGATTTAAAAAAAATAAGAAAATTCATGTGAAATGTTGCTTCATCACAGAATAAAATATGTTTTAATTATTGGCTATTATCCTTCACTTCTTGAACCCAACAACAAAATTCAAATCGTAAATTATAATCACGGTCTTGAAATTTGTTTATGAATTTTGGTTTATAAGGATGGTATTTGTTGTGTTTTAAAATTCTTTGAACTGAGGATGAAGTTGAAGATAAATTGTTGTTCATCGCTACCGTTCTTATATATGCTTTTGGTTTTTCTATCACTGTTTGTAATACATCTAAAGAATTATCTTAATTAATAACCCATTTGGTATGTTCCTTTTTGTATTGGTTTTCCAATGTCCAGTATACTTAAACTGTATCAATAGTCTTGCAACTGTACTAAATGAAACAGTTTTGTTGGACGTCTTTCATTAAAAATTAATGCAGCTTCTCTAGTCTAGATGTTTTGTAATAGTCACAAATTAATACAAGTTCAGCTTTTTCAACTAAAGTTATTTATCTGTCACAATTAACAATTATTATATGCTGTAATGCTTACAAATCGGATTGACAGATACACATTGAATTCAGTTTTGTTTTTGCTTTAAGCATATTATATAAATTTTGAATTACGTTAAGAATTTTCAATTAAAATATGTACTCACAAGTGTAACATGGACTTTTCTGAAAAATCATTAATAAAAATTTTTCCATTTGTTGCCGACTTTTTGAATTTAAAAATTTCTTTAAAAATAAAGATTGGAATTTGTCCGTCAAAATTTAAATCTAGCCCTATTTTTGAGTTCTAAATAACTTTTTCCCATAACATTTTTTTGTATCTCTTAAAATAAGGGCAGGTTACTCTTGCGAATATTTCAAAACATGCTAAAATAGAGTGTTCCATGACTTTTTAACGAACTTTTTTTCATCTTGCAATTATTTTTAGGCCATCCACAAAAAAAAATGTAATCGTTTCTCAATAAAAATACAGGGCCATTCAAAATTGTGGTATTTCATATGACACAAAATTGTATAAGGTAATTTAGTTATGTAGATTTGAATTTTTTTTAAATATTGCAAGTTATACACAATTTTACAATTGAATGGGGATAATGTCTTATTGTTTTGCAAAACTGCTATGATATCCAGTTCTTCTGAAACGCGTATCCAAACAACTTAAAAATTTACGCCTGTAGCAATGTTTTTACTTTTTAATTTTAGTCTGTACCAAAAACATTTTAGAAAATTAATCTTGTAAGAAAACTGTTTCCAAATACTTCCGATCGGAATTTTTGTACTATTTTTTCAATCAATAGTTTTGCAATGGTCTTTATATTTTACAACATTGTTAAAAACATCCTAAACCATGCATTACTATATTTAGAATGTTTAAAAATTGTTAAAAAATAAATTTTACAGCTGTTCAATATTTTGTATAATATGTAATAATAAACTTATTTTCGAACATATATTTCCTATTACTTACAAAATTACATCTACAGAATAATTATTCTAAATTTTCTGAGGAGCGGTATTTTTCCCAGGGTCCGATAACGGGCCGCGACCTACAATTTGGGAAACTCTGCTTTCGTTTTCGATGATAATTCAAACGATAAATTTACATTACTGAAGTTATGCACGATCCAATAATCAGTTGATTATTATGAATGGTATTGATAAATAATATGTGATAATATATCCAAATATTATTTAAACAAGAATTTGCTGTTTAAAAAAATGTATGTCACAGCGTTGTCTGAACTCGCCATTATTTTGCTATTGCATAAATATTATTATGTCACAAAAGTTTTGCAAAAAATATAATTTTACCCACAAAAACACTTTTTAAATTACTGTTAATTATTCTTGAATGTGCTGAACATGCACAGCAGATGTCTTAGTCAGCACTCAGTGCAAAGTGATCATTAAAGCATGATGTTGCTAATACGGTTTCTTTTTTAATGTTCAACTAGAAATTCGCAATATAATAACATAATTTCTTAACAACCGGTATTCATGCAAACTCTCATTAATCATGTTATCAGAAATCGTTATGCAGTTTTACTCCGCTGAACATATGTGTCCATACAATGCCTTAGAAAACAACTAGATACACTTAAATAAAGAATACAAATGAAAGTGAAAGTTGAGTTGCAAAGTATGGCTTCTGCGTATCGCCTATATTACGCGCATATTAAATTCTTCTTATTTCGATCAACTAAAACACCTCAATTGCACTTAAGAAAAAATGGTAACCGATCTTTATTTTAGCATTCCACGAAGCCATCGGTGAAGCAATCAGTTTGTCGGTTGGAACGCCAAAACATCTTCAGGCGTTAGGTTTGGTACAGCCATCAGTGGATGATTCAGCAGTTGACATAAATTATTTATACGCCATGGCTTTAGACAAAGTGGTTTTCCTTCCCTTTACATTTTTGATGGATAAATGGCGTTTCGACGTGTTCAAAGGGGAAATAGGAAAAGACCAGTACAATTGCCATTGGTGGCGGTTAAGGTGATATAAAAATTACTTAATAAATTTTCGTTCGAGAAATCAAACATATTTCTTTTTGCAGTGAGCAATACACAGGAATAAAACCCCCAGTGTTACGTTCGGAGATTG
This sequence comes from Elmis aenea, assembly GCA_947652605.1. Lineage (NCBI taxonomy): Eukaryota > Metazoa > Arthropoda > Insecta > Coleoptera > Elmidae > Elmis > Elmis aenea. The sequence continues at coordinate 64,918,360 of OX393576.1, forward strand.
ATTTCGACCCAGGAGCTAAATACCACATTCCAGCCAACATACCATACACAAGGTAAGAGAAGTATAATAAAATTTAGTTTATTAAATAGTAATAACAACAGAAGAAGTACATAAACTTGAACAAAAATACTGATGAGAGTAAAAAACACACAAAGCAAGATACGTACTAGATAATATCACTTAAATTAATAATAAATCAATTAGTGGTGTTCACCTCCATAATCATGACCGCTTCCTCCACCGTATCCTCCATCGTATCCTCCATCGTCACCTCCTCCGTGGCCTCCTCCAAATCCTCCTCCATATCCTCCACCAATGTCTCCTCCTCCATGACTTTCTTCATGTACTGGTACTGGTACAGGTACCTTAACTGGATAAGGAACAGGCTTTTCTACGGTTACAGGTACTTTGTGGTAAACAGGTACTGGTACAGGATTATCTATTGGTACTTTTACTGGATAAGGAACGGGTTTTTCAACTGGATAAGGTATTTTTCTTACAACGGGGTAAGGTTGGGGTACTGGTACTTTTACTGGATAGGGTACTGGTTTTTCAACTGGGTAAGGTATTGGTCTATCAATTGGAATTTTAACGGGATAAGGAACTGGGTGTTCAACCGGGTATGGTACTTTCTTTAAGATATGTACAGGGTATGGTTTAGGTACATGTACCGGGTATGGTCTGTCGACATGAACTTCGACGGGATAAGGCACAAGTTTTTCTACTGGGTAAGGTTGAGGAATGTGCACGGGAATTTTAACTGGATATGGTACTTTCTTTTCGACTGGGTACGGGGCGGGAACATGTACTTTCACAGGTATATGAACATTTTTAACGACAGGGTATGGTTGTGGTACGAGGACTTTAACAGGATATGGTCTGTCCACGGGAATGTGTATCGGTATATGTACAGGTCTTTCGACGGGATATGGTTTCGGTACTGGTACTGGTACGTTGACTTTAACTGGAACAGGGTATGGGATTTTCTTTTCTACTGGATAAGGGTGAGGAACAGGTACTTTTACTGGGTAAGGAATGTGTTTTTCGACGGGCACATGAACTGCTTTTTCTACGGGGTACGGAACTGGGACAGTCTTGACAACTGTGTGTACGTGCTCATGACCTCCTCCATATCCACCGCCTCCGTATCCACCGCCTCCGAATCCACCGCCACCTCCGCCGTGTCCACTTCCTCCGTATCCTCCTCCTCCAATATCACCGCCTCCGAAATCATGTCCACCTTCAAATCCACCACCTCCGTGGCCGCTAGTTAAAACACCACCATGAAAATCACCGCCTCCGCCAGAGCTATGACCGCCGCCAAAGTCTCCACCACCATAACCCAAATCCAATCCTCGTTTGTCTTGGTTTTTCTCTGGCAGTACTACAGGCTTTGAGTCTGAAGCTTTGGCTTTAGTGTCTTCAGTGGCGCTTGTTTTAGAATCTTTAGCGGTCACCAAAAGCAGCAACGCAAATAGCGTTGTAGAGCCCTAAAACAAACACAATGGCTTTAATCAAACATCGGAAATCCTTCACACTTTGTACAATAACAAAACGACGCAAACACTTAACACAATTTTCACCCTAACTGTACATCACTCACCAGTAATCTCATGACTATGTGAGTATAAGGAACGGTAACACAACTGTACGCTTCCAAGAGATGTATCGGCTTTTTATAGATGCTAGTGCACTTTCGCTGGCCCCCCAAACCTTGGTTATGGGGCTTCGAACATAGTAAAGTGCACCCTTCTTCCTTGAAAGTTCCGTACATCCGTTATTCATTAAGTAACATTTTGCTCGGAGTATTGTAGCAGATTAATTGGTATATCGCGAACAACAATTAATAACTGTTGCAAGTGCAATTGTTAGTTATTACAAGATATTGAAAACAACCTTTGTTTAAAATAAACTTGAATGGCATCACGCATACTTGAATCTTAAAATTTGAATATACACCGTAACTTTATAACGTTGATACTTATATTGGTAAAGTTCGTTTTTTAAATGACTTAAGAGTTCTATATAGATTTGAATTAAATCTAATCAATTACGATTCTTTTTTTTAATTTTATTAAATAGTCTTTTGGTTTTAAAACTTAACATTTTGATTATAACTTTCTTAAATAAATACACAACAATGAATTATCAGGGCTGTACATACTTCATTCAAAATATTAATTAATGCAGTCAGCATTCTTTTAGAATTATAGTCATAATTTGAGAAAATGGCTTATTTTCTTAGCACTTAATATGTTAAAGTTATAATTATATAAAAAAATTATGTCTTGGCTATGCTATTATGTATGAGTGAAACAGAATATATATCCAAGAAATTCTCGTGATAATTGGTTATGCTCTCATAAAATTAGAAATAACGTATCTACACATAAAAATTTCTAATCTTTCGTTCGTTGGTAATCAGAACCATATTCCACACTGCTATATGTACGGTAGAGATCATTTTCTCACTGGTTTTGCACTATTTCTGGCATTCAAGTCGTCGATTATGTAATGGAATCTCTTTCAATTTCTGTAATTGAAAACAAAATTATGCTTTATTTGTGTAAATGTTAAGTACTCACTATAATTTTTCGCCTTTCCTTCTTCATGTTGAACATTTTGTTAGTCAATTTGCTGGAAATTTTCTTTTCTTTTCCTTGCATTGTTTGTGAAGCTTAGTGTGAAGTTTCCAAGTTTTCCTTTGTCAGTTATTATCTTGCTTCAGCGGGATATGCACATGCAAATAATTATTGCTTCGACTACTATTGTGCTACATCATTTACAATTCAAATACCTTTGTTTTCCTATTAAATCTAGTATGTTGTGCTAAAGTTTTCTTACTTCCTGAGTCATGTTGTTATCAATAAACACCCTAGCTTTATGTAGTTTGCTTATGTGCATTATTGTTTGTATGTTCTCCAAATCTAAAAATTACTTCTTTACCATAACTATAATACATAGTTCAATTTTTTCATTGTACTCAAAAAAAGTACTACAATATACGTTGAATGATTATCTTTTTTTTTGAGGTCTTCTTGTAAAAATGCTACACCAATTTCAAGACGAAAACAGTCTTATTTATGCATCCAAAAAAAATTTTCTTGACGAAAACAAAAGCTTTTAAATAAATTTGTTATTTGCTACAAGTTTGTGAATATTACGATATACAGGATGTCCCCGTTATCGGCGCAAGGACCTTTTTCTAAGAACAAATATTAAGTAAAACTTTTTCCTAAAATCAAATGCTAAGCAGATTTTTTTTACACTTCTGCATTTAAAGACTCTGTAGCCGAAAATCTCAATTTTATCGTAAAATATTCTATAGCTTTTTATTAGAGCAAGAAATTTTCTACAAAATTGGTTGCAATTGTTTTTTGTCTATAGGCAATGGTTTAAAAGTTATAAAGCAGTTTTTACAAAAAAAAAATATATTTAAAAGTTTTATTTTTTTAGACTTTGCAACGGCTGCATCTTTAAAACGAAAGGTTGTACAAAAAATCATATGACCCATTTCGAATAGCAAATTTTATGGGCTACAACATTGGTTTAGTAAAATTTTCGAAATACGCAACCGATTTTCCAGAGAAAATAAGGAACAGAGTGTAAAAAAACATTCCGAGAAATAATGTTTTGCACTTAAAATTACTGTAGCATTAGCATTATTCATAGATAATATTATGTATATCGTCATCAGTTTCAAGGCTTTTTATGAAGTTTGAAATTCTCTACAAAACTACCCCTGATCATGTTTTAAGGAACTAACTAGCAAACGTAAAAATAAATTGTAAAATTGCATATTAGTTATGTAAATTTTTAAAAACTTTGGAACTCTTCTTTGAGGATACCCTTCTCGCTACCAATGCACTATCATTACAGAATCCATACAAAAAATGAATACCGGCGTATTCCTGACTTCAATATAACATATTTTGACAACAAAGTGGTAACAAAACATAAGTTATTAAAACGATATTTGGTGTTATTAACAACACATAAATAACATTAGCACCAGTAACACTGAAAAGTTTAGTTTCCCGGGTAGCCATCATAGCCCTCTAACTAGAACTGGCCATCAAAAAGGTTATAGAGTTACCTACCATTTTTTTTACACTCTGCTCCTTATTTTCAGCATTTTCAGGAAATCGGTTTGATTTTTCGAAACTTTCACTGGACCAAAGTTGCCATCCGTTTTTTTGTACAACCTTTCGTTTTAAAGATACAGCGGTTGCAAAGTCTACAAAAAATTAAAACTTTTAAATTTTTAAATTTTTTTGTAAAAACTGCTTTATAACTTTTAAACCATTGCCTATAGGCAAAAAATAATTATAACCAATTTTGTAGAAAATTTCATGCTCTATCAAAAACTTTCAAAATATTTTACGATATAATTGCTATTTTCGGCGACAGTTTTTTTAAATCGCAGAAGTGTAAAAAAATCAAGTAAGTGTTGATATCTGCTTAGCATTTGATTTTAGTAAAAACGTTTACTTAAAATTTATTTAAAAGAAGGTCCTCTATCACCACTTAAAATATTTGCGCCGATAACGGGGGTTATAATAATTCTATCATTTAAAATAAAAATGCTATTCCATATTTAAACTCCAGTACTTCATATAACTAACTTAAAATTAATTAAAAACTTCACGAAAAATTGCAATTAACAAAATAAGTAGTTAAAATCTGGTAATTATGTGCGCTCAGTTTAGACATGCACTAATTTGCACTGGTATTAACATAATATTTTAATAGCTTGAAGATTTTCTGTACTGTTTGAATAGGAATTTCAAGATCACGCGAGCTTCTAAATTAAACAATCTTTGCTTGTGTCTGAGCAAATGCATGGCTTGGTGCATTCTTTAAAAATTGCAGCTACATATTATGTATAAAATCTTAGAGACATTGGAATAATAATATCACGTTTGCGATCTATTAAACCTTGAACATTTTGTGAAGTGTTGTATGAAATACACGGAGGGTTCTTTTCTTAAACCATAATCTTATTAATAGTTCCCCCTGATTTGCATTGTACACCTTTTTTCGCTCTCCCTGTAAATTGTCAACAAATTACAGCAGTCTTATATGCAGATCATGAAGGAAGTTGGTTAAATACATACAGAAAAATAGAGTAAACCTAATACTTACATAAGGTATTTACATATACGTATTTGGCTAAATGCAGTTTGATATACGTTTTATTTCTTTAACGCAATCGATTTAATAAATGATAACGACTGCTGCACTATGGTATAATATTACTACTGTGTTGTCTTAACTGTTCAGTTCAATCGTTGGAATATGTTATTCAAATTTTATTCTGCATTTTTTTGTGGAGAAAATTTACATTCACTTATTTTATTTGCATACGGATTTAGGTCGATAATTTTTTGCTAATATTAAAAAGACGGTAGCCAGTTTTACGTTGTTTTCATTAATATCAATCACTTCGTTTAAGTTAAAACGTTTTTAATTAGAATATATAAGTATATAGCGAAGTCGGCAATTATTGTAAATTTATGCATAGCTAAAAATTAACATTCCCCAATTTCTAAACCATTAATAAATTAAATTAAAATGTGTACTTAATAGTGCAAAAATATGCTTTCCGCCAAGTTTGTGTTTGTTTTAAAATAATTTCACCAAGAATGACACATTCATTGTGAACTGTACGTGTTAACAGTTATTGCGCTTTTGATTGTACTCGCTCAAACTGTTTAAACAAAGCTGACAATTCTATGGACGAAAAAGAAAACAACACGAAATAATATTTCAATATATCTATTGATAACAATAAATTCTAGTTCTACAATACTGATTTGCGTTTCACAACAATTTATTTAAAAGAACATGCGTGCGTTTTTGATGTTTGTTAAGCTCAAAGATTTGTCTCCTTCGGTTTGTAGTTTATTTGAACCATTTTAAAATGTATGTATTCACTTAATTTTAACTACCGTGTTTAATGAGAAATTTGACCATCTGTTTTAATTCATAATCCACAACTTACTGTTTATTATTTCCTACTTTCACATTATTACGCACATTTTTGTATTGTATAACAAACAAAAGCTGTATGAATTTTGATGGAAAAGTTGAAAGCACATGGGTTACTAAAAAAAGTTGAACAAAAACCAACAAACAACGTTACAACAAACACAATATAATTATTTAGTTCCATATGATATAAAAAATAGTAACAATAAATATAAAACAACTCTATCTAAATACGTTTAAAAATGTTTAACTTGGTTGCAAGTGAGGTATTTCCTACCATTTAAAATCTTTCCATTCCATTTCTTTATGCTCTTCGTGGTGTTCGTGTATTGGAATATGTACTTCTTCCTTAACAGGATAAGGTACTTTTTTGTAAACTGTATAAGGTACATGTTTAACGACTTCGTATGGAACAGGTTTTTCTACTTTGACTTCAAAAGGATATGGCACTTCTTTGTAGACGTTGTAGGGGACTTTCTTCACAACTGGGTAGGGTTGGGGAACTTTAATTTTGACGGGATATGGGATTTTCTTTTCAACATGATATGGAACGGGTTTATCCACGTAAACTTTCACAGGGTATGGTTTTTCTACGGGATATGGTACATGTACCTTTTTCTCAACTTTAACTGGGTATGGTTTATAAACATGATAAGGAACTGGTCTATCAACATGCACTTTTACTGGATAATGTTGAATTTTTTCTACTGGATAAGGTTTTGGTACGTGCACTGTATATTTTACTGGGTATGGTACTTTCTTTTCAACAGGATAAGGTTGGGGCACCTTCACTTCAACAGGATAACGTTCTTCTTTTTCAACTGGATAAGGTTTTGGTTCATACACTTTAACGGGATAAGGTTTATCAACGTGCACATGTACAGGAACTTTAACAATTTTTTCCACTGGGTAGGGTTTGTGAACGGGATATGGAACTTTAACTTGAACTTTTACTGGGTAAGGAATTTTCTTTTCTACGGGATATGGTTCCGGGACCTCGACTTTAACGGGATATGGTATCTTTTTCACTACAGGTACTGGTATTTTCTTTTCCACTGGATACGGCACCTTAACTTCTTTTTCTATGGTAACTATCTTCTCATGATGGTGATGATGGTCGTCTCCAGATTCTCCAAAATCTGATTTCTTCCATTCCTCTCCGAAATCTTCGCCGCCTGATCCAAACGAACCCTCTGATTTATGTTCATCCCAACCTTCCCAGCCCTTTAAGTCTCCACCAGAAAATTCGCCTCCACTAAATTTGTGTTCCTCTTCGCCACCACCAAATTTATGTTCTTCTTCGCCACCAAATTTATGTTCTTCTTCGCCATATCCACCGAATCCAAAATCAGACAATCCTCGCTTCTGATGTTTATTTTCTATTTTGCCACTTAACGCGATTGCCGCGCAAGCGCTCAAAACAACAAAGAGCTTCTGAAAATTAAAAAAAAAAGATTAAAACTGGCCGTTGAACATGTTAACACACAATTTAAAAATGAACTTTTCGAACGAACTCCAGTATTATTACACCAATATTAATTTCGTATGCATTCCTTGTATAGGCCTACACTAAAACTTACTAAATTCGTCATGTGGTTGTTTTCACATACAATTTGTTAAACTACTGATAAATTTCTAGTGTTGTCACCGAGTATTATATAGAGAAACTTTCCCTGCACCCTACTCCCATATCAATGCTTTACATTTTCAGGCTTCTATTTTACCGGAAAGACTTTAGTCCGGAATTAAAAACAAGAGATAATAAATTCCTAATTAATGTACCATAGAAAAAATTTGAATAATCAAAGAAATAGTTGTCGATTTAAACAATTATTAATTTTATTGGCGTATGCTTTGGTAATTATTCATCACATAAACTTTCCAAAAATATTGTATTCGTTGCAACTACATGTTCTATATGTAAATATGACACCATTATAGTTTTTTTATTGTAGCATATAATAATAATCGACAGAGCTTTTTTAATCGGAACGAGAAATTATGAAAAGTGAGTTTGTAAATTTAATTAAAATGTAAATAACACATCACTATCGTTTTTAATAAAATTTTGCGAATTTTTGGCTAAGTTTTTGCGTTGGGCATGACCAATAAAATGCTCACTTCGTAACTATTAGTAACCTAAAGATGTGATCTGAAGTTAGCTTATACTCTGCGAAAACGCCCCAATCCATTTTAAACAGGATCATATATAAAACTATGTCGAATTAGCTTTAAATACACTTCAAAATCTATGCCATCACAGGAATATTTTATTTCCGATTAAAACTATTTGTTCCTTATTGCGTGTGTAATTTATATAAAGCGTAACTTTTATCCATAAACTGATACTAATTGTGAAATCATGCCTTATACAGCATTAAGTTTACTTTTTACGCTTTCAAATGCAGACGATTACTTAGAAGAGCTACGGATGTCAACTGTAATGACATTTCTGATTAAAATGATGATAAAGGAATGTATATGCTTGTGTGAATCTTAAAAATATCAAATATGCCACAATTACCATTAGGATGATTATGGAACCAAAATTTAAAAATAAAAAAATGTATAGAAAAAGTTGTAAGCTTATAAAAAGGTTCTGTACATTTTCTTTTATTTATTTAGTTCAGTCTACTGATAAAATAAATTAAAAACATAAAAACCCTGGCGCCGGTCCTGTCTATATGCTCTGTACATATTTCGACACGTGTGTTGTGTATAATTGAAATTAGAATTATTTGTATTTAGTGCGAAGAATACTCCCTTTAACAAAAAACTTTCAATTTTCCTTAGTCTTATTTACAAGTAATTGTTCATAAGAAATTATAACTTGAATAAAAAATAATTGAAAGCTTAATATACAAAAGATTAGATACACAGGACTCATGTTAATTTGATTTATTCTTTAGTCCCCCACTACAAAATTATTATAATTATTTACTTGACCTTAGTTGGAGTAAAACTTATTATTAACTGAATCCCGAGATAATCTTAGTAATTTTTAATTGAGGGTGAAAAATTGATTAAAATTGTGTAAGGTTAGATATTTTCAATTATCATTGTTATAACTCAATTAACTTAAATGCAAGTCGGGATTAACAGATACGAGAATTAGTTGTCTTTAGTTAAAATTATTTAAAAACAGAAATCTAAATGTTTGACAGATGGTGTAACGTTTTTACGTGATTGTAGAAGCAGATTTGAAAGCGACATTTATAGCTTACTATTTAAACAAATATAACAGATGTGCACCGTATGTAAAAAGTGAAATATATTTGTAGTTTCTAGCTTAAGCAAGCTGGTTCAGTTAAAAAAAAGTACTTATTGATTAAAAATTATATTTTAACCACTTATGTCTTACATAAGAATAAGAATTTTTAAATATTTGTTTTATGTTTTATTAAATTGGTCCCTACCTTCTAATATTTTTAGTATTTAAATATTCTTTTTCTACTACCACTAATGTAAATGACTCCTACCGTATGCATAGTAAGTGGGTCCTTACGCACGGTGAGCAAAAAGCACAGTTTTTTTTAAAGAAATTATCAAAGTAGACTCACGTCAAAACTTCGTGCATGCCTAATAAGTGAGTTATAACGCGCGGTAAGCAAAACGCACACTTGTCTAGATATGTCAAAGTAGGCTTACGTCAAAATTAACAAGACAACGTAATTACATGTGTATATTAGCCAAAAAGCCGTTAAAATCGTAGGTATTATGTGATCGTAGAAAAAGTAAGCTAGATAACACGAGTTGTAAAGCAATTACGCACTCGTGGAAATACGCGCTCGCCGCTACGCGGCTTCGTGCGCAAGTTTTCCACTCGTGCGTAATATGCTTCTTACAACTCTTGTTATGTAATATAATATACTATTAAATTTTGTTTACTTTTATAATTTATATATTTTCTAGTATAAACAACGCAGTTTATGCTGTTAAAGTTTTTAATACAATGTTTGGCAACTCTTCAAAAAAAAAAAAAAACATGTGTGGAGCCTGGTAATTATTTTTGACAAATTTTGAAAATTCTGTAATTGGTTTAATGGTGTCTGTATTAAACACGCCATTTATAGACCTTCGTTCAAAAACCTCCACAAAAAGATGATAGCTGTTCCAAAGCATCAACAATTTTCACTACACACAATGCAATTTTTTTTTGGCAAGATTTCGATAGTTTTGCAATGGACTCATCACATTTCATTTCATTACATTAATAGTTTTTTTAATTTGCGCAACATTACATCGGAAATACATCCTGTAGTACGATACTGATTGATACACTGTAAACCAGGCCTTATCAGAGCGGGGGACAAGAGAAGCAAATGCCTCCGGCCTTACAGTTTTAGGGGCCTCAATTTTTAACTTGATCAGTTAGAAAAAATACATGATATTTTTGTAGTTGAAATAACAGTTTTATAACACAGCGTTTGTCAAACTATGGGTCGCGACCCAAAATTGGGTAGCATTAAATTTTTATTGGATAAAAATACAAAGAAAAATAAAAACAAAATATAAAAATTTTAATTTCTGTTTTAAAATGCTTTAAAATGACATTTCTAAAGGAATTTTTTCAAAAATTTTCTTGCGGGTATGGAGACCCCCCTCCGCTATTGGTCGTACTCTCATTTCTAGAAAATTATTTGAGTCGCGTGTTATAACATATATCATCGAACGACCATTAACATTTTACATTTTTCCCTCATAGATTATAATTTTGAAGGGCCTTAAAAACATTGTTTGCTCCGGGCCTCGCATTAACTCTGAAAGGCCCTGTGTATAACTATAGCTCGTAATAAAAAAACGTTTAACGTAAGTCGTTTAACACAAAAAAGAATTTTAATTTATTTTACATAAGCATCACAAAACATTAACAATGTAAAGAATATTATTTAGTAATCCAGGTACAATTAATTATGTACGTAGACTTAAACACAATTGAAATATGTCGATTTTTGTCATTATGTTTCAATAATATTCGAGCATAATGACATGTATTTACACCAGATCAAATAATTATTCTAACCGTAATGTTTACCTTAGTAAAATTACTTAGAAGGGAAATTAAAATTACGCAACACGAACGATTTTACTGCTTACGAATATAGAAAGGTATAAGAAAACATTATATTGTGTTAATATAAAATAATTTGTATATTATATACCACTGCGTTACATTTACATTTATAATTAGCCAATATTAACTAGAATCACATGTAAATCTTGACAATTTCACTACCTGGAGACATTGCAAACAAATCTTAATTGTTAAATCTTAATAATATTGTTTATATTGTAACAATATTAGTTTTTTTATGTTTACCTAAAAATTTAATGCATGGCAAAGAGTAATAACGCATATTTTAAATTTGCATGCTTATGGGTTGAATTGTTGTTGTAAAGGTGTCTCTTACTACTTAATGATTTAAGTTAATAATATATTAAATCGTTCCGAACGAATAAATAAATGTAACTTACGAATTACTGTCGTAAAAGCTGTTAAATATCTTTTCATTAGGTGCATTTGATCACTTCCTGTTTTAAGAAAGTATATAATGTGAACGCAGAATACATAAACATTATATGGCACCTGCTTTGCGAGAGTTCAAACATTTATTTGTACGTAGTAGCCGTCTTAATATTATAGTAACAACGGACCAACAATAACAAACTGCACACACATACAATAGAAAATAATTTACTACGCAATTTTAACTTTATAATAATTCGCGTAAAAGTACTCAAAAAGGTCAGAAATAAGTCTGTTTGGTTAGTATTTTACAGAATCACATTCACGTTATGTTTTATAAGGCATTATAACTTTCTGCTCATCACAGTTCATCTTAAAATTATACAAACAATACAGGGTTCTCGTTTTTCGAAGGCCACTATGGGGATCTCGTAAACGGTAAGAGTTACAACCGGTTAAATTAGGGCAAAGTTTTTTAGTTTTTGAGATTTAGGGGAAAAAGTAATAAAGTGAATTTTTGTTTTTTGCCCGTAACTTTTTCATTTGATGTCGAATTTCATTTCTGTGAAAACTGTTTCATGGCCACTTTTTGCAAGGAATCAAAATTCCCAATTATATTTTCTATGCGACAATAGTGGCCCTCGATAAACGAGAACCCTGTATAAACGGTTTCTGTTTGAGAAATTTTTCGAATTATTAGGTATTTAAAACAAAACTATTATCAAGTTGAGATAACAATACTAAAATATTTTCTTTTCGTGTCCTACCAGTTCTTAAATGCATTTGTTTTTAATTTTTAGACCGAGTAGTAAAATAAATATGCAAAACCATACATATTTGAGACCAGCTGAACCATTTAACTAATAAATAATTTAGCTGTGCATTTGTTTCGCATAACAATGCTATTAGATTACATTTTTAATGTAGTAAAATATACATAAAAATTCCATCTATCACATAACCTACGTAAGTATGCTTATAAAACAAAGTAAAAGAAAGCAGGAAAACTTTGAAAAAATGTCTGCCTGCACTAGAAAACAATATAGATAACTTTTACGATACATGGCTTCGTTAAATAATGTTTTATTATAAATGTACATTCATTGCATGATTCAATAAATGAGTTTCTAAATAGTCTAAATAGGACGTACTCAAGTGAAATAGTTAATAACCATAAAGCTATGTTGTTTCTGATGGATTGCAGCTGAATTCATTTTGACGTGCGTAACGACTATATTCAGCTATGCTAGAAATTTTTTATTGTATTACAAAGTATAAACAATGCATTGGTATTAGTATAATAAAGAGAAAATCCAATGAATATCACGTATTTAAAGCGTTAAAAATCTCGCTGTAATGTTCCAGATTGCGTTTATTAATACTCTGATACTCTACAATGTCGGCAGTTGGTTTAAAACGAAACTTAGCGCGCCAGTTTCTGTTTTTGACAAAAGGAAAAAGTGTCTAAAAGTTTGCCATGTATGAAGTGTACTAAAATATATTGAGCCTTATGGACAGGACCGGATATAAGGGTGTGCAGAGTGTGCACCGCACACGGCCCCGCGCCTAGACTGGCCCCGCGCTAGCCGTTTAGGGTCGCGCTAGGATCCCGCTAGGTATTTCTTGGTATGGACAAAATGAGGGCGAGGACCTTTTTTTTAGGCCACCAGACTGTTTTTTCAGTTTTTTAGTAACATTTTATTTTAACTCGACCCTTTTTCAAAATATCCGGCCTCGCATTTATTTTCGTACACGGCCCTAGGACCGGCTCAGCTTATAGATTTAACAAAATACTTCAAAATACTAAATAGGCTAAGCCCATTCTAAGATGGTTTACCAACATCTTCTTCGTGTTCTTCTTAATCGGTTCCTCTTGTACCTTTCGATGTCGAGGTATGCTTTTCTATTTCTGTTATGTTTCTCCACTCCTGCCTATCGTTAGCTAATTGTGGCACATCTCTCCAGCTGACTCCTTTTTCTTCTAGTCTCTGCCTCACTTCTTTTTCCTATTTTATGCTTGCTCTTCCTCCATCTCTTTTTCCTTCCACCTTCATTTTCCATCCTATTTTCGCTCATCTACTTTCTGGCATGCGTAGTAAATGTCCAAGCCATCTTAATTGATTCGTCTCCATCTTTTTATAATATCTGTTACATCCCTCTATTCTTCTCAGAAATCTCATGTCCTGTGCCTGTATTCTTTGTTTTTGTTTTTGTGTTAGTGTCCAAGTTTCTGAACTGTACGTGAGAATGGGTACGTACGCTGCATTAAAAACTCACGTCTTCGTTCTTTTGATACTTCCCTCTTTCTTCTCAAACATTTATTAGTGGCGTAGTACAATTTCGTCGCTGCCGCTATTCTATTATTCAGATCTTCCTCCAGTTTCTGTTTTTCGCCAGTGTTAAAAAGTGCCTTAAAGTTTGCCATGTATAAATTGTAGTAAAATATATCGAGCCTTTTGGATTTATCAAAAAACGTTAAAATCCTGAATAAGCTAAAACCATTCATTGGTGGTTAACCACCCCTAAACATTTAAAAATATTTTATTTAAATTTGAAAAATAAATTTTATTCGATTGGCTCCCAGTTTTTTCAAAAGTATGCAATTATTAGTAGAGTTCCCAATTTTGATAAATATAAAAGTCAACCCAATTTTTTTCAAAAAAATTATCAAAATTATCCTTATACGGAATAGGACAATAATATTAAAATTCAAACAATTTTAATTTCTTTATTTATATACGGCTATTGACTGCATGCTAATACAAAGTATTTTTTTATTTATTCACACTGATAGAATATAAAAATCGACATAAAAACTGCTTTACAGCCTAATTATCTAAATTGGTGCTTCTTTTAATTAAATACTTGCGCTTGCGCATTACATTGGAGTAGATTTAATTAAGTAAAGTGCATTGCAACTTACCTTAAGTTATGCTTGTAGCGAAACATTTGAGTACGACTAGTTGCATAGCAAACAGTTAAGAAAAAGCCAGATTTAACAAACTTATGAATAGTAATACTAATTGACTGTATCAATTAATAGGAGAACGATTTAGTGTACATATTTATTCTGCATAAACTTCGACGCAAAATCCGTTAGAAAGTTAATGATACTATATTAAATTTTTTAAGCAGGCTTAACTAGGTTTACGGGTAGGTAACATCAAACACATTTTTGAAGCTTACGAGTTTTTAAAAATTTTCCTGCAATACAAATCATTCCCGATACTTTTTAAACAAACGACGTCTATGATTTTTTAAACCTTCTCAATTTTATATCTGGTTCGTTTTCGGAACTAATTTTCAAAATTTACTTTACTTTTCGTATTTTTTACTGCAAGTTACCATTGATAAAGGATAGTGTTTGTGGGAATATAAAAACACTGATTTTTTAAACCGACGGTTGTCTTAATTTTCATGTGAAATTTATTCCAAGGCAAATTACCAAAATTTTCGATAAGTTTGTTAAAAAATTACTGAAAAATAATATTAAGTAAATATAAATTTTTTTAAATTTCAAGGTACACATAATATTTATAAGCTACACAGTTAATTTTATTGCTTATCTTAACATTTTTGCTAAGGTTTTTTCTTGAATTATATTTATATCGAGAAAAATCAACAGGTCATTCAGATATTGAAAAAATGAGTATGACACGCAACAAATTTAAGAGGAACATTGCCTTGACATTTCACTAACATCAGAGATAAATCTGTTCCCAATTAAGTTGCTGATATTCACAAATCACTTAAAAAAGTTTAAATTGCACATTAACTATTAATATGTTGTTTTTTAATAAAACATAATTTTGCAATCCTGTGTTACAATTTATGACCCAAATTGGAGCAATTTATTCAAAATTGCAGAAACTTAAACTGGTTAAGTATCATTCGTTAACGTTGTCGATATTACTTTTTTTAAACATTGTGGAGACATTATCGCAATAAATAAACAAATTGCCTGCTCCCTTTCCCATACTCGAAACCTTTCTGTGAGAGTGTACTTGAACTATATTCCTTATTGCTACCACGAAAACTACTTAACTTTATTCTCATATTCAAAAATTAGTGTTGCAACCACAATTATTTATGCATTTCTTAAAGAAAGCAATTACTTTGATAAAAATGTATGTTGTTAGACCCGAATATGTGCTAGTTTATGAGTTGTTTCGTTAATTTTTTAACAACCTTATTAAAAATACACCTCTGCTATTGTCAGGTGTCGTGAATGTTGACCAACATTCGATAAACGAATTTGGCTGCAATAATGTAAACTTGCTCGTTTCGAAACGTTAATGAATTAAACTTGTCTTGTCGATATTTGAAAGTGACAATTTTTTTATTTTCTTACTTTTTGCTCACATTTATTGGCAGGTATACTTTTATTTGTTTGCTTATTTTAATAATTATAACAAGGACACTTTTTTTTAAATTTTATTTGGTATTTTTATTACAACTATACACATATAAATAATTAAAAGAACGAAAGATATAAAAAATAAAACAGGAGTTTAATAAACGTAAATTAACATAAAAATCATAAATAGAATTTTAATGTACATCAAGCACACATGGTGTGAATCACTGAGTTAAATATACTTAATGGCCGTAATGAGCTTGTTGGACATATCCATAATCCTGATATCCTACGGAGTGAACGGGTTCGTGATGTACAGGTACAGCATAAGGTACTTTAACTGGGTAAGGGATTGGTCTATCGACATGGACTGCTACAGGTTTTTCAACTTGATAGGGAACTGGTCTATCAACGATGATTTTGTATGGAACAGCGACGGGCCTTTCGACAGCATAGGGTACGGGTTTTTCGACTGGGTAGGGTGCAGGTACTGGTACCTTTACGGCAACTGGGTATGGTCTTTCAACTGGTACTGCTACGGGTCTGTCTACGTGAACCTTGACTGGGTATGGTACTGGTCGGTCAACAGGTACTGGTACATGCTTTTCAACATGAACGGGGTATGGTTGAGGTACATGAACTGGGTATGGTCTGTCAACTGGTACTTTAACTGGAACTGGTACGTTCTTGTAAACTGGGTATGGTTGAGGTACATGGACGGGTACATGGACTGGATAAGGTACTCTCTTTTCAACGGGGTAGGGTTGTGGAACTGGTACTTTTACAGGCACATGAATGTGTTTTTCAACAGGGTATGGCTGTGGTACCAAAACTTTTACGGGATATGGTCTATCAACTGGAACATGTACTGGTACATGGATGTGTTTTTCAACTGGGTAGGGTTGTGGGACTGGTACTGGTACTTTTACTTCTACTCTGACTGGATAAGGTACATGTTTTTCAACAGGGTATGGTTGTGGTACTGGTACTTTTACAGGATAAGGCACATGTTTTTCAACAGGATATGGAATATGTCTTTCAACTGGGTATGGTACTGGGACGCCTTTGACCAGGGTGACAGTTTTTTCAACATGAGCGTGTTGTCCCAAGTCGATGACATGTCCTGCATAACCTCCATAACCTCCATAACCTCCATAACCTCCATAACCACCACCAAGTCCAATTCCACCAGCAGAGTATCCACCTAAGCCGATTCCACCTAAGGCGATTCCACCATCTAAACCGTGTCCACCTTGCCCAAGGAAATATCCGTTGTCGAATTCTCCACCATATCCGTAACCAATGCCCAATAGGCCGCGTTTGGTTTGTTTCTTGTCGGCATCATTTACTTTTTTTGTTTTCTTCTCCTCGGCCTCGGCGTTTATAGCCACTGCAGCGAGGACTAAGAATGTTATACACAGCTGTAATAAAAAAAATCAAAACATAAAAACTCAGATTTTACAAACAGGCGAATTAAAATTATTGTGAAAGTGCATGAAATAAATTTTTTGATATTTCTAATTTATACGCAAATAACCACAAAGTGGTATAAAATTAAAACAATACACGGTAAAGTATACTGCATATAGCAAGATTTGCTTTAAACACAAACACTGTCGTCGTAATCCAAATCGAGCAATCACCACTGTTAACACTGAGGACTGAGCACTAAATAACACAAACACGAAAACTCACCAAAGGCTTCATCGTCAGCAGTGTGAATTTTCTAAGAGTTCAACAACGGAACTGTTGGTTGTTGTCTGAATTTCAGCCACTTTTATACCTCCACCTTGCTTTCGCCGGGGATACAGAACCACCGCTGCACCACTTTGCACAAAATTCTTCTCCCGCCCGAAAGTCGCCCCGTTTCCATGATTAAGAAAGTAATTTTTCTGACATTCTCGCCAGGACACCGTAATTGGCGTCCTTTGCGTAATATGCTACTGATTACCTGCTAATTAACATCTACTTCACAAATAAAACAATCGATAATTCTGTTCATAAACTTGATCAATATTCATGGTAACAATTATTAAAGGTCACGGGTGACTATGTAACAGTTGAATTAGTCTTAGTATTAGAACCTCTTGTTATTAATCTGCGAAGCAGAACGATGAAATTGTAATTGTAAATTGAAACATAACTCTAGATTTTTTTAACTGGCAAAAATATCTTTTAATACTGCTTATAGTGCCTAAGCTTCAAAATTAATATAAGCTTGTTCAATATTATTCAAGAAAAAACAGAATATAAGGCATTTTGATTTAACTAATTTATTTTTGTGGGCATTATTTTTATTGATTCTTTTATATTTTTGTTCTAGGTTCTTTGTCAGTACAATACTGCAGTTCCAGATATACAGAGCTTTATGTCAAGCTGCTGGCCAATACGCCGTTGGAGATATAAATCGACCACTTCACAAGTGTGATATATACAGAAGCAAAGATGCAGGCCGTATTTTAAGGTAATGCACGGCAGTCCCATTTATATTAATTACATAAATGAAGAAATTCTGATCATACTAATTAATATTTTGTCGAAATTCCGTTTTACCGGAAGCGCGTTTTACGCCGGAACAAGTAGTGTTTCACAACATATGCTAAGTTGCATAACTATAGTAATAAACAGATTCCTCCCTGTGAAGTAACATATCGACTCGTTGTGAAAGCTTCATGAGGTACATAGCACGTTCAATTTGAACAAGAGATCTAGTTTACTGGTCCAGCAAAGACCTTGCCTTGGTGTACCTCTCACTACTTCTTATATTATAACTATATCGACTTGCCGTTCGATTACGTAGTTATTCGTGGCGTATCATTGTCAACAAAACTCAAGGATTTACTGTAAATGTACGACATGTTTTCACGAAATCATGCCTACTTTGAACAAAGAACTGCTTTAGAAAAATGTCTGGAAGGTAGTGTACGCTAATTTTGAAACGAGAATTGCAACTTTTGTATTTTTGAAATAGCTTATTTTTTTCAATATTATAATCATTAACGAGAAACGTAAAGGTTTAATGATAAATTATTCACAGTATTTGTCATCAAGACAAACCGGATATTTAAACAATTCCTACCATTTTTACATGCTGACTATTTTGCTTACAGAAATATTTCCTTGAAATTTAAATTTTTGAACTGAAGGCGAATCAAACCATTTTTTTTACTTTTTCTAATTTAACACATTTTTAATTGTGAAATTTCGACCCACCGAAAAGTTCTGATAAGAAACCAACAGGGGCTCACTTTTCAGCCCCCTCTGAAGATGGGGTGGGAGATGATTAAAAATATTACTATGGGAAACCTTTTTATAAGTATAAAACATCTACCAAATATAATTCTCCTATATATATCGAAATTTGAGAAATAAAATAAAAACCGATCTCCTTTAGGGGGGTGTAGCTCCGAAAGGAGACGTCTAAGGAAGAAAAAATTAGATGAAAGACCCCCCTTAATTTTCAATAAGGAATCACCTCCCGAATGTTTTTAGAATACTTAAGAAACACCCTGTATACAAAGCAATATTTGAAAACATTTAAAATACTGGAAATTTCATCTTTTATCAGATTATAAAGCATGCGCCTTCTTGGAGCTAATTTGATTTGAAACGAATTTGTTTTTATGATTCTGGATATTTTTTTATTGTGTCTAGCTCAAATTTCTCGTAATTTTTTAAATTATAATTTAAATATGAAGCAATTTATGGTCGGTGAATTGACGCAACTGATAGTTCATGAACTACTTTTAAACATCGAAATAAAATTCCTATAAAATAAGTTATAAGGTTGTCAGTTTTAAAGAAGGCTTGGTTTAAGTTCACAGTGAATCTGTTCTCCTTTACACAACTTTGAGATTAACCTTTTTACCTATACCGGTGTTAAATTCGTTGTGATATGACTCTAGGAAAGTCGCCGAGTCATAACACTGCAAGCTTGTCTAATCATTGTGATTTATATCGTTTACTTTAGACATATTTTGAGGGCCTCTCAAATTTTGCGCAAATACCTAACGACCGTGTACGTTATTGTTCTGCGTGAGATATCTATCACTTAATAATTTGCATATTAGGAAATTTTTCGTACAAAAGAATTTAAAAATAAACGTTTTGTTATTGCACAACCGAAGATATAATCTAGATTGCAATCTATATTGTTAGCGAAGGTATATATTTAAACTTTATTATTTATTGCACGCAATTACCATTGTACCAAAGATGTCTCGTCTCAATTAGTAAAGTTTGAATAACTAAATTGGTCAAAACAAAACAGCGTTGTTACTCAAAGGCAATGAAAGTAAGTTTGTCTGATAAATGCTGTAATCATTTAACACATTGACTGCCGAGCCGATTTTCGTAATTTTTTTTGCATGGAATCTTTTGCTAACAAGTAGAGTATACATAAAAAACTTTTAAAAAAATTAAAAATGTCATTTGGGGTCAATTAGACCCGTGTGCCGTGTTTATCAATATCACAGTCTATGAGAGATTACAGGAAAAGTTTACGTGCAGGGAAGCTATGTTGTTAAGAAATGTCAACAAACTCTGTTAGGCTAACAACCTAATTATTTTATTTGATATCATTACATAAATATCCAAAATAGAATTGACTTTTATGACACTTTTTAAACGTTAAATATTTAATTTGTATCTGTTGATCCAGTGTAAAAACTCTATGGCTTAAAAAAAACAAAAATTCTTTTCCTAAAATACAAAAAGATCAATTAAAATTAGCCATTGCATTGTTTTCTCTAATATAAATAAACATTACAGAAACACTTGATGTAAAATCGAGCCTGCACTCCATAAATAATTAAAAAATCATTATTTTAAAAGAGTTGCTATTAAGAACGAGTAATGATAAATATTAATGTAACTTAGCGCACCAGTATTAATTTAATCGGCGCAAATTTATTGAAATTATCGGGTGTGTAAGGAAAGGAGGATGCTGTTAAAGCAACTTTACAGGCAGTTATTATTTTAACGATATGTTGTGCACCGCCAAAAGTGTAACAGAAGTAAAAGGTTAAACCAACACATCACGATTTTAAATGATTTATCGAAACGCGTCTCTTACACAGACATAACGTTTTGATCTTTTGTTTTTTATAGCCAATTAATGGAGAAAGGATCATCTCTTCCTTGGAACGAGGTACTGTTCGAAACTATCGGCGAAAGCAAATTGGACGGAACTGCACTAAGGGAGTACTTCCGTCCGCTGGAAGATTGGTTGAGAAATGAGAACCTACGGACGCAAGAGTTTGTTGGATGGTTATACGATGGTGACTACTGTAAACAAAGTATTGAAACTGCAGGTTTACAAGTGTACGGTGGCTTCTATAATACCGGTCATTATGTTACCGCGAGCATATCATTTGTGTTAATGACGGTGTGTGCCAACGTTTTTTACTCTCTCAAATGAGAGCGTTTTAAAAAAACATGAACCTTACATGGAGCGTCTGTAAAATTTAAACAGCGACAAAAAAAAACACAAAAACAAGGTCTACTGCAAATGCAAAATTGATTTCATTAGGCATTCTGTACAGCTACAGCAAAGTTAGTGGTTTTATTTCATGGACTCATTAAATAACTACCTAACAATTATCGCAGCTATTATAATCTTGATTCTGTAAAAAAGAATAATTTAAGTCAAAGCTTCCTAGTGTTTAAAAAATTAAATTTAAACTAGATATGTGTCTTTACTAGTAAATTACGCAAAAATTTTCTATGTATAAATTTTTATATAATATATACTGGGTGTCCCGGTTATCACTGCAAATATTTTAAGTGGTGATAGAGGACCTTATTCTAAGAAAAAAAGTTTTTTCTAAAATCAAATGCTAGGCAGATATCAACCTTACTTGATTTTTTTACACTTCTGCATTTATAAGACTCTGTCGCCGAAAATATCAATTCTATCGTAAAATACCTTGCAGATTTTTAATAGAACATGAAATTCTCTACAAAATTGGTTATAATGTTTTTCTATCTACAGGCAATGGTTTAAAAGTTATAAAGCAGTTTGTACAAAAAAAATTAATTGTTTCTTAGACTTTGCAACCGCTGTATCTTTAAGACGAAAGGTTGTAAAAAAAAACGAATGGCCCATTCCGGATAGCAAATTTTATGGGCTACAACTTTGGTCCAGTGAAGTTCTCGTAAAATCAAACCGATTTTTCGGAAAAGCTGAAAATAAGGAACAGAGTGTAAAAAAAATCCGAGAAATAATGTTTTGTATTTAAAAATGGTTTTAAAGAGTGTGCGATTATGTACTGAAAATGATGGAGGTCATTTTGAACACTTATTGAAGTAATTTTGTAGTTACACGTTATATTTGTTGTGTCAAGACGGATTTGCATTGTTTTGCATTTTATCGTTTTTTTTTCCACGTTTTTCACTATTATAAACATTTCTATGATAGGTTGGTTTTATCGAGCAACATATTTACCAAAGTTGTAGTTCGTTAAATGCCTTATCCGCAATAGGCATCGGTTTTGCTCTGCGACGTTTCATTAAAAAGATCCGGCGTTTTTAAAAATTTACATAACTTAGTTACATGCAATTTTAGAATTTTTTGTTAAATTTGTTTGTTAACTCCTTAAAAAATGGCAAGAGGTGGTTTTTTGAAGAATTTCAAACTTGATAAAAAGCTTTGAAACTGATGAGATACATAATATTATGAATGGTGCCGATGCAATGGCATTTTTAATACAACACATCATTATTCCGCGTTTTTTTTTTCAAAAACGATAAAATGCAAATCTATCTTAACACAATAAAATTAACATGTATCCACAAAATTACTTCAATAAGTGTTCAAAATGACCTCCATCATTTTCAGTACATAATCGCACACTCTTTAAAAGCATTTTTAAACACAAAACATTATTTCTCGGAATTTTTTTACACTCTGTTCCTTATTTTCAACTTTTCCGGAAAATCGGTTTGATTTTCCAAAAATGTTCTTGAACCAAAGTTGTAGCCCATAAAATTTGCTATCCGGAATGGGCCGTCTGTTTTTTGTACAACCTTTCGTGTTAAAGATACAGCGGTTGCAAAGTCTAAGAAACAATTAAAGTTTTTAAATTTTTCATATTTTTTTGTACAAACTGCCTTATAATTTTTAAACCATTGCCTATAGACAAAATATAATTGAAACCAATTTTGTAGAAAATTTCATGTTCTATTAAAAAGCTGCAAGGTATTTTACAATAGAATTGATATTTTCGGCGACAGAGTCTTATAAATGCAGAAGTGTAAAAAATCAAGTACGTGTTGATATCTGCTTAGCATTTGATTTTAGAAAAAAGTTTTACTGGAATTTTTTTCTTAGAATAAGGTGCTCTAGCACAACTTAAAATATTTGCTGTGATAACGGGGACACCTTGTATGTCCATAACGCAATTAAAATAAGTTAGTGTAACATTAATACGATGTAAATATTTATAAATACTTTCTTAATGAAAATAAATGTGTAATGTTATACTTTAACAAGCATTAACAAGCGAGTCGGAGTTTGTTACATCGGAACTGAGAAAATTTAATTAGAAATGTTTCGCTTTCACATGTTATGGGGGACAAGCAATGGTCAGGTACACACGACATGTGGCATCATCTTATTTCAATACTGTGATTAAATGTGATCCTAGACTTACATAACCGTGACGTCATGTTAACACTCTTCTCACGCTGTTTGTTAATAACTTCATGTTTATTGCAATAACATCTGCGACTTTAGCTGGGGCGTCATAACAATTATATTCACATCATAGAATTTCGACTATTTTTAGTTTAACCGTTTCTTCCTTAACAGGCAAGTTACAATAACACGGCAACCTGAAATGTTACGTATCGTGTTATATTTTATAGTGGAATAAAAGTTTAACCGAACTTTGACAGTTGTAAAGATTTATTTAAATTTATTGTTTTAATTTTACTATAGTAGCAATTAACAAGTTTTAAAAAAAAAACGTCGATTTGTGTATAAAATTAAAATATATTTTAATTAACAACAAAATCTTTGTCTAGAAAAAACTAAACTTGTTTGAACTTTAGACAAAATATTCCAACTTCCTGAGCTGGTGCACTAATTTTTAATTAAATTGAATTCATTCGAAGGCAAACACCTTGAAAAATATTTTTAGAATTAATAGAAGTGACAATAAAAATACCAAAAGTGTCTAGGTTGCTTATTTTAGAATGATACAAGATTGTTACAAATGTATCGGTCAAATTAGTTTTGTTAAAAATATTTGTATACCAAGTTATTTAATCTGCATCAACAAGCTTGGTTAATTTTATTAAAGGTACCAGAATCAACTATTAATAATTTGTGCCTTTCTTTGAATCAGGGGTTCGGAGCGGAGCATAGAGCTGGAGCACGAAGCAGTGGAGCAATGGGTTTTTGCCCGGAGCAGGAGCGGAGTCCGGAGCAAATAATTTTGATTGCTCCACTGCTCCAGTTTATTATGTACAATTTTAAAAAAAACACTTGTTTTTTCGTTTTTTCAACATTTGGAGATCAATAATTTGTTCTTACAAACAGTTATTTAACTTAACTTGTTTGTCAGGGCTAAATAATGTAATTTTTAACCAATTTCCACATATCTGATAAAATTTAAACTTGGTTTTAAAAAAAAGTAATTTTTGATTAAAAAATCTCAACAATATTTGGAGCATGGAGCGGAGCAGGAGCGGAGCTGGAGCAGCCATTTTGATACAGGAGCGGAGCTGGAGCAGAGCAATTAAAAAATTGGACTGCTCCAAACTCTTGCTTTGAATGCAATTAAAATCTAGAATTTTAAGTTGCAACATATCAATTTGTTTATATATTTCTCCTAAAGGAAACCATCAAATAAAAATTCGAAATTTTTTTCAATACCACCAACAAGTGCTTTCATCAACCGAGTCGTAATTTTATATAAGAAATATAAATTTTATTTCCAGTACAAAGTTCAAACGCATTAACATCTTGGCGTTTTAAATTTTTTCGGGTATATTTCCGGTTTAACACAAACATTAATACAATTTTTATATCCACTGACACTAATTGAGAAATACCATAGTTAAATGGAGCATAACTTTCACTTAGGAATGTAAACATAAATGTAAATACCTCGATCGACTTCTCAGGTACAGCAACAATATAAAATTGTGCTAATTTATAGTTGATTTATTAATAGTCGACACACATGCGAGTCAAACTAAAATAATCATCAGAGCATGAATATGTGTTACTTTGATATTATTTTCTTTGTTACTGAATTAAATGAAAATGTCATTGACCAGTGCAACATCAGATTTGCAAAATTATACAGGAAGAGACATTCAATTGCTTGTTTATTTAAATAAAAATCCTTTATTGTTCAAAGAAACTTGTTTGACTTGAAAGTATTTTTATGTCTGGTTGGTCACATTAAGTACACTGATTTGCCTAAATCATTCTTAATAACCATTTTTACAGCCTTGACATTTGAAAACATTGAACAAAAGCTGTTGAACATGAATTTCCGTACTTGTTTAATTCTAGAAATACAAGAACAGGTGCATTTAATTGGATCATCCTGTACATAAGCCTTTACGCCCATGAAAGTATATAATATGTATTTATTAAGTGTATACATATATAGACATACATTTAAACCGCTTATCAACTGAATTCAAGTTTTGACCTTCTGTTTATACACAATTTTGAAATGGCAGCCAAAATATGATGAAATTTCCTTGGATTTTCTTAGCATTTGCGTAACTGAATTATTAAAGAGGAAGAATTTACACGGTTTTTGAAAAAACATCGGATAACATGCAATACGAATTGTCGGTATACAAAATGTGTGGTTTTTCGGTCAAGATCATAAAGTTTATGGTCGTGAATCACAAGTTCATAACTTGGTTGCGTTGTCATTGAGATTCAGCACATTTTATGCACGCAAAATTCAGGGTGTACCTGAAGTGACCTCGCCTATAATCCTGTACCAAAAAATGTAATCAGGGGTTTGGTGC
This sequence comes from Elmis aenea, assembly GCA_947652605.1. Taxonomy (NCBI): domain Eukaryota; kingdom Metazoa; phylum Arthropoda; class Insecta; order Coleoptera; family Elmidae; genus Elmis; species Elmis aenea. Next base: position 64,944,174 of record OX393576.1, read on the forward strand.
AGTCTAATTTTTTAATTGCTACGCTCGGGCTCCGCTCCGGCATCAAAATGCCTGCTCCGGCTCCACTCCAGCTCCGCTCCAGCTCCGCTCCAGCTCCGTTCCAGCTCCGCTCCAGCTCAGCTCCAGCTCCGCTCCAGCTCCGCTCCAGCTCCGCTCCAACTCCGCTCTATGCTCCAAATGTTGTTAAAATTTTTTTGGTTATACTTTTTTTTAAACAAAGTTTTAATTTTATCGAGTACGTAGAAGTTGGTCAAAAATAACAATATTTGACCCTAACAAACAAGTGAAGTTAAATAAGTGTTTGAAAAAACAAATTATTGGTCTTCAAACGTTGAAAAACAGGAAAAAAAGTAGTTTTTTAAATAATTGTACATAGGTAATAAACTGGAGCAATCAAAATTATTTGCTCCGGACTCCGCTCCTGCTCCGGGCAAAAACCCAATGCTCCACTGCTCCGTGCCCCGACTCCGTGCTCCGCTCCAAACCCCTGAATGTAGAACATTAAATCAAAAATAAACCAAAATTTATTAATTTTTAAACAGCTGCTTTTCGTTTAATGATTATGAAACAACTTTTATTTACTAGACTATCTTAATCAAAATACTTATACAATAAAAACAATACAAAACTCGACTTATAAGTATTACAAAATTATTTTTACAAACAATTTATTTTACATATTAGTTCAACGAATAACAAATATAACATGTAATATGTAATTCAGAATTAGTACATCTAATAGTTAACTATGGAACAAAATCGAAAACTACACTTGAAATTTTTACAATACATAAATAAATGTAGGTTCCACACGTTCACATTAATTACATACAACCGATTTTGGTTTCTTCGACTTTTTTTAACCTGATTGTAATTATTTATTTTAAATTTTTATCAGGAAACTTCAATTACACACAAGTTTTGGTAGTATTTCTCAACTCCAGTCAACAGTTTATTATAAAACAAGTTCACATGAATTGCATAAATTAATTAAGGTGTTGTTGGATATACAGAAATGTTGAAATTTATTTAAATACACGCTTAATTGTTGTTTTGAGATGTACTTGAAAATATCTCCTTATTCGCGGGACGTTCTCTTTGCAGGTTTTAGTTCAACTCGCTTATTACTGGAACAAGATAGTGATGTAAGGTAACTAACAAGAGGGTGATCTACAACGACGGGGTCAAACATCAGTAAAAAATATTACGTAAATGGCAGTTTATTGCTTTTTAAACTGCACATTTACACGAAGTTACAAAACGATGCAATTCTAATAAATCTGTCGATGGAACAAATACAAAACAGCACTACAAGTTTAAAGCTATTGTGTTTAATTTATTGTTTGTGTATCAATACAAATCCTTTTTAACTCAGTTTAATCAAACACCATTAGATTTTTTACTTCTGACTAGGAATTATTAAGTAATTTACTAATTACCAACTTATAAAAGTTTTTAAAAGGTGTTCAAACCTGACTAACCTTTCAGTTTAAACTCAATAAAATTACTATATAAAATATTGGATTCCTAAAAAGTCAAATACACATTTCATTTAAATTAGAATAAATTACCTTGAAGACCGACATCTTAAAAAATAATTTGCTGTTGAACCTTGACACCACAATATATTTCTTAATGTGAATTATACTATTTTGCCACTCGTGGGTATGTGGGTATCTCTCAAACCTACACTCTATTATTACATTTTGTTTTTTAAATCCTTTTATAAATAATGATACAATAACTAATCAGCTAAGGTTTATATTATTAAAACATTGCGCTAAGAACAATTAAAGGTAGTTTTTCTCGGTAGATATTTTAATATAAAAAGGCCTTCTTGAAGTGTAAAACTATTAAAGTTGTGAAATACAATTAAATAAATGGAATAAGACAGGAAGCACATCAATCAGCACATTAAAGAGCTATTTATTTAATTCATGTAATAGCCACTACTGTTTAAATATCGTAACTTGTAGTGGGTAGGTACTATTACCATGTAATGGTACCAAAAGGTCACAGTCATCGATTTATATAATACATCCACGCTCCCTTATTATTGGGTCTACTTCAATAATGTTAAAGAAACAGCGTTAAATATGTAATACTATACGAGCAAGATTACTTATTTATATCTTACGTTTTTTTTTTTAATGAAAATTTCCTTCGCCTGTCAAATTTGCGTTTTCGACCAATCACTAATCTTAAATCTTCTAGAGACTACCAATAGGAGCATTATTAAACGTTAATCATTTTACATTCCTCTGTCAGACGTTGATCATCTTGTCAAATTTGCGTTTTCGACCAATAACAAACTTAGATGTCCTAGACAGGACCAATAAACATAATCATACATTTTCATGCGTTTATTGGTCCTTTCTAAGAAATCTGAGGTTGTGATTGGTCGAAAATATAAATTTGGAGAGGGAATTAAATATTTTGGTCTTGATAATTTTTTGACGAATTTCGGCGACCAGTAGCGTTACTTTAATATACAGTTTGTGCAAAAGGTACGGAATATGCTATATATCTCCGTAAATATCCACTTGAGGTTCCTATAATGCCAATGAAAATTTACTTCTTATATTTCTTGCAAAAATTAAAATGCTACAATTGTTTGAATTATTTAGGTGAATTTGATCTATTTAAGTTAATCTAAAAATTACTCATCCTTGCTTATGGAAGTTTCTTTTGTAGAAATGCTAGATCAGTTTAGAAAATCTATACTCTTTCATCATTAGCCAATGATCGTTAGCTAATTGGGGCACATCTCCAAAGCTGACTCCCTTTTTTTTCTAGTCTCTGCCTCACTTATTTTTCTCATTTCTTGCTAGGTCTTCCGCTATTTCTTTTTCCCTCCATCTTCATTGTCCATCCTATTTTCGCGTATCTACTTTCTGGCATGCGCAGTAGATGTTCAAGCCATCTTAATTGATTCGTCTCCTTTTCTTAATATCTCTTTTTTCTAGGTTATTTCGAATTTTTTTCGTTACTGACTTCATCGATCAGTCTACATCCCTCTATTCTTCTCAGAAATCTCATTTACTGTACCTGTATTTTTTGTTTTTGTGTTAGTGTCCAAGTTTCTGAACTGTACGTGAGAATGGGTACATACACTGCATTAATTTAATATCTCCTTCTTACATATCAAACATTTATAAGTAAAGTAAAATTTAATACCCTGCAAAATATTAAGGATTTGATTTTAATTGTGTTAGTAAATTTGTTTCGTTTAGTTGTAGCAGAAATGTTGTTTGTTGTTAATTTATGTTTATGAATATGTTGTATCTGTGTGGTCGCTTGTGTTTTCAAAATACAAACTTTGATCAAAATAATATTTACTCAGTGTACTTGTTGTTTAAACTCCTTCAAACATCAAATAAATCGTTTGTGAATTATTCAGTTCATCTTAATTTGGATCCTTCCTTTAAGAGTTCATTTGACCACAGGTCAATAAAATATTCCTAGTCAATTAGATTAAGCAATTATAAAAAAGACGGTGAAACTGCATTCACTTACAATAAGGTGTGTCTAATATATGACGATTGTGACAATCATAGTCGACTCATGTCGCACCTGTTGCATTTGTATGTGTCTAGAACAAAATGCATATTTAAAACGAAAGTGTTCTGTAAAATACCGACCGTGTTAGTCTTTGATGTTGTTTGATGACTCAGTCAAATTACCTCTGCTAATCATGTCAAATTAAAATAGAAACCGGTGTTCCTCGGGTACTTGAATAAACAAGTGCACTACATTTTGTTTAAAATTTAAGCACTCAAATCGTGAATACTAAATATTACCACAATATTGTTTAAATTCGCACTTACTTGGGTACACATTATACAGGGTTAGCCAATAGATATGACGGGGTTTTAGTAGGCGATAAAAAGAACAAACAAAAACCAATCACATATTCAAAATTATGCGATTTTACTACATACACCTAGTATTTAAAAATAAGCGTTCAAATGATTTCCAAGAGAATTAATACATAGACGTAATCTCGTAAAAAAATCAACATCACACGCTGCAATACATCGCGTTTGATGTCCTTTACTTCACGTTCAATTGCAAGTTTTAGTTCTTGAAGTTTGCGTGGTTTATCCCTGTACACTCTAGACTTGAGATAGCCCCATAAATAAAATTCAGGGGCACTCAGGCCCGGTGATCTTGCAGGCCATTGAATGTCACCGAATCGTGAGATAACTTCCCGGAAAAAAATTCTCGCACAGTGTTTATTGACTGAAGAGCTGTATGGGCCGTAGCACCGTCCTGTTGGAACATTACATTGTTTAAACCGAGTCTTCTTACTTCAGGCATGAGGAAGTTTTGCAGCATATCCACGTACCGATCAGAGGTAACCGTTACAGTCTGATTATCCGGTTCAAAAAAATAAGGACCAATAATTCCTGATGTGGTGACTCCACACCACACCAAACGGTAACGCTGGGACTGTGCAAAGGTTTTTCATGCAAACTCAAAGGATTTTGCGGAGCCCAGTATCTGAAGTTTTGCTTAATTACGTATCCATCTAAATGAAAATTGGTCTCATCGGTCATCATAAGTTCATTCAGTAGATTTTCATTGGCACTGAAAATTTCTAGAAAATGTTCACAAAATTGTACACGTGCTTATCCTGGGCTTAAAGTTTCTGAAGCAATTTGAATCCTATAAGAGTGAAAGTAAAGATCGTATTTCAAGATTCGCCGGAACGATGTTTCGAGATGTTCAAAGCTTGACAATGTCTTTTAGCTGAACGGGTCGGACTCTGTTCGACAGCAATTCTTGCACGTTCAATGTTCTCAGGAGAACGAACTGAACGAGTAGTACCCGAAAATTTTGAAACAACACTTCAACGAGCACGAAAGTCACGTATCCATCGTGAAAGAGTTTTGTCTTTGGGTATTCTTCCGTGTCTTGGAAATTGGAATTCACGCCGAAACATTCTTTGCGTTTCTACAATGCTACGAGTTTCGAAAAACGTCTGTACTGCGAAAATTCGTTGGTTTAAAGGAAAATGCGCCATAGCTTCATAAATTGCAAAGACTCTCAAAGATCTTTAGACGTTTAAGAAGTTTCAGTGTTGCCTATGTTTTTTTTATAGCGTACTTAAATTCCGTCATACCTATTGGCTAACCCTGTATTAATGTACAGCCCTGCAAAATTGCATACAAATTTGTGGTAGAGCCTTACAAGCTACAATATTAACACAACATTGTTTTATTTTGCCAACTATACGAAGCTGAACTGTTAAAAATTGTTGCCTTTGTGGTTTAAGCATTATTATCTTTACTCATATGCGTGCCGTCGTACCAATTTCTATAAAATCTATTTCACAACAACATTATTATACGACAGGAAGATACGTGATGCAAGGCAGTGTTCATCACAGCGTCATAATCATTCGCATGTCAATGATTTCCCATTTAAAGCGTGTTCTTAGAAATCCTAGAGAACATTTCGTTAACATTTTATATAATTTTGTTGAAATTCCGCCGATTAATTGCACCGGGGAAGTCATGTGTCGTCAATCCACAATATACATACGCAAATATTTTATAATTATATAACGTAATTAACACAATTTTTGCGACAATCAGAGAAAGTCGACGCATTTGTTCTGCCAATTAAGCGACTTGATGTTTTCGTCGTTATCATTATTTTATTTTACATTTTTTAATACTGCAATCGCGTAAAAATGTGGAAACTTAATTATTGTTAATTAGCTTTCGAGAATTAAAATTCGGAAATGTCATTTTGCATGGAGAAAATCGTACAGACTGGAACAAATTGATGTTTGTATTGTATACATAAATAATGTTTGTTAATATTGCTACTCAATTTCACAGTACGAATAAAAGGTAAATGTTCCAGGGAATTTGCATTACAAAGATGAATTAAACAGGGCGATAGCGTAAAACCCCTACTATTCAATATATCTTCTTATTCTTAATCAGTTCCTTTTGTACCTTTCGGTGTCAAGGTACTTTATTCAATATATATATATGAACAGTATACTGAAAATTTGTAAAAGAAACACACCGAAAGTAACAGTCAGATACAAAGATCTAAGGCCCATTCAGATACAGAGCCTATTACTCGTATACGCAGATTATATAGCAATAGTGGGAGATAACAAAGAAGACATACAAAAGTCATTGAACCAGTGGAACGAAACGATACAACAAATGGTAATGGAAATAAACATAGGGAAAACAAAAATAATTAAAATAAATGATGGAGAAGACCAGCAGTATATTAAGTGCGGAGACGACGTACTGGAACAAGTCACAACAGTGGAGTACCTACCTAGGAACTAAAATAAGCGAAGACGGAAAAATAGACACGGAAATTCTAAGCAGAACTAGAGAAACCTCGAGAATATACTACCCTACCAATTAAATAGAACAATTCTTGGGAAAGAAGAAATCAGTATAGAAACAAAAACCAGAATCTGGATATGGAGATTCTTCTGTGTGAAGGGTCCGAAAAAATTTTGAAACTGATCTTTTTTTCGCGCATAAATTTTCAATATGAGCAACGCAGTGACATACAAAGGATTCCCTAAAAAATCGGTTTTAAATTTCTTAGTCAGAGCGTAGTCAATTCGAAACGATTTCCTCTTTTTTATTTCTAGATCAGTTTTTAATATAAAATAGAGATTCTCAGCTGTTGTTGTTCCTTTCATCCTTACCAAATCTAATAATTCTTCAGCAACATTTAACTTTATATCTCCACGGAAAAAAATTACATGATGAGCAGTATTAGTTACATCCGTTGATTCATCAAGACAAAGAGAATAAGATTAAAAGTTATTAGCAGTATATTTAAGAGATAATATTACGTTATCTGCCATTTCATCATTTATTTTGCCACAGTAAATTTAAATAAAATAATATTAGAAAAAAGCTTTTTTTTCAGGGCAAATAAAGTTCACAGCCATTTTAATACATTCTTTTATTAAACTACAAATAGATAATGGTTTCAGGTTTCAGATGTTAAGCTGAAATATTAAAAATTTCATAGCTAGCAATTGTTGTGGGGTCTGGTTGTTTATAAGCATTTTTGAACTAGTTTTTTTGTCCCGCTAAGTTCTCTTTCATGTCCAATATTCTTTCTCTTCTTTAATCACCTGTTAATTTCTCATATTTTTTAGTACTTTTTGACATGAAATGACACTTAATGTTATACTCTTTAAAAACGGCATAACGGCAATGCTTGTAATTACAACTACTGGGCCGTGGGCCACATAAAAATGTCCGCAGGTTGCACAGGCCTGCTTTAAAGCTTTTACTAGTTGAAATGTAGTATTTTCCTCTAAACAACAATTGCAAAATTAATTGTTCAAGTTGAGTAAACAACTTTAATTTTAAAATCTTCTCGCCCATTCCAAATCTTGTTCTTGGTTTCTGATTCATTATTAAATCTTCTTCGATATTTGGGCCTTCGAATATCCTTCTAATATATTTTGTTTTCGACAATGCTAGGGCATGTTTTTCAGTAACTTCAAAATCTTTACTAGTCTTCTTTATAAACTTTAAAAGGCTTTCATAAAGCTCTGTCACGAATAACCTTCGGATTTTGCAATGATCTGCTGGTAGCTATAAATCTGTTTAATATCTTATCCCATATTATTGTTTAAAAAAAACTACTATTAGGCTATTAAATTTTATACTTAATTCCATTGCTTCTAGGTGTGCTTTTTTTCTGCAAAATGTAAAGGTAATCAAATAAAATCGAATAAAAGAGTTTGATTGAACCATGAACTCGGAACTTTCTAAATTACGAGCCTAGACGAAAAACCTACCCTGGATCTCCTATAATTATGATAGTCCAGTTTCCAAACTCTTATCTTCTTATCAGTACCGATCATATTTGATTTGAAGACATTGGTCTAGCATTTCGACAAGGATAATTCGAAAAAAGAGAAGCGATTTCTAATAAGCTAATTACATACCAACAACAAATTTTAATTTCCCCTCTAAGGACAATTGCCTCTATGATTATTAACGTAACTTCTTCTATTTGTTTCTACAATAATTATTTATAATTTACTTATTTCATTCATGCTATTTAATGATATGTTGAAACATTATCATTGAACGTTATGGTTAATACCATTAATTTTATAATTATGATTATAATAACTTTTCATGCAAATATATCTGAACAAAATTTTACAAAATCATACAACAATAATTATTTCATTAATTTCAGTCAGTTGTCAATAAAAATGATTAACCTAGTAACCCTCTAAAAACATACAGATATGCATATTGTTATGAAAGTAGAAGTACACTCTTATATATTTAATAATGCAGTGTGTAAAGCGATTATAAACTTAAGTAAATTACCACATGCCCAAGATAAAATGTGGGACATGAGCTGTTCGTATACTATGTCATCTTCTTTAAAAATGTTGTGCTTTTTAAACACAGTTATTGTGCAACACATTAGCAGTGTTTAGATTTGTTTGTAGTTGCATGATTTTTCGAATGATCTCTTTTCTTTGGTCTAATATTGCTATACATAAACATGAAAAAAAAATTAGTGCCGCCAGTGGCAAAGAAGAGAATGATATCAATTAGTTAACAAGTGAGTCTGTGATGGCACGTTGTGTAACAAGTTACGTTGCGTTAGCGTCCAGATACAGAACTCCGAAAGTGATAGTAATTTAACTATCAAACTAAATGTTGTAGTGAGGATATAGCTGTCATCTATAACAACTATATTGGATAACTATATACAGGTATGTTAATCGTATCCTGATAACTCACACATAAGTGTCGAAAATGGAGAAAAGTAATAGATAACGAAATCGAATTTACCAAATTTCGATTGTGTGCCTTGGGCGGCGCATAGAAAGTTGTTAAATTTTTTTAAAACTGGTGGCGCCGTTATTTCACAATATAATTTTAATATTTGCAGCTTAAAAATACACGATACATTATATCATTTTAATCCATTATCTCTCTAATTGACCCAAGAATTATTAGAGTTTTAATTTGTTTTATAATTTCTTTTTTGTGCGCCTTTACAATGCCGAGAGTAAATGTATTGGATTGGGTTTTAGCATTGACATCAATTTATAATAATTCAGCCTAAAAAAGTACTTGATTTGTAATAACCTGTGTTTATAGAAAGGAATTTTTCAGAATAAACGATATAAATTTACATACGATTTGATTTGAATTTGGCTCTAACTAAGTGATTAGCACACGTTTAAGGCGCGAGAAAAATCTTCTATTTGAATCGGTAATAATATTATTGTGTAGTATATAAAACAGTTTATTTTAGCTTAGTAATGTCATAAAAAAATCCGCAAAGAATTTCGTTTATTTTCATTTCCTTGTTTAAATATAGCTGAATTATATTATCTTTAATTATTTCAAAGTTTTTTGTGAATGTTTCCTTATTTAAACTGTGTTTGAATATCAAATACAATTTTTTGTTTCATTACATTAGTGACCCAATTAATAATCCAAGGCATTAAGTATATTTTTTTAAATTTATCGTCGTTTTAGTTCTTTGATATTTTGCAGGAATTGTCGCTTATTAGAAAATCGTTCGTTAATGTTCTGATTTCTCGCCATTTTCAGAATTTTTGACAACAGAAGAAAGGTCGACTAGCAGTGGCTAGTGGCTGCTGCCTTGATGTTGGAATTCTTTAAAAATGAAATGGATAGGAGTTCTGCTAATTTTTTTGATAGTAGAATACACACACCAATTATTGACTGGCGATAACATATGTCCAGAAGAAGAAAGGTACATATTTGATTAATATATTAATAAACATTACTTAAGAGTAAAGTTTGATGAAAAAAAAGGCGCGATGTGCAACGTGAAAATTTTGGTCCTTCGATTATTATCCTTGCCGTTTAAAGTTTACATACAAACGAATTTTTTTCCGCTCAAGAGAATAAAGCAGTTTAAATAAGCTGTATACCGGGTGTAACTGAAATCAGGCTCACCATCTTTTATTTTCTTTAGTTTTGATTTTAGACAAACGAAATTTTAAGCATGTAATATGCGCAAAAATCCGGATTTTCTGAACATATGTGCACTATTGTTTCACTTCCGGTTTCGCAGGAAATTACCCTAACTTTGTTATTTCAAATGGAACAGAAAATCCGGTTTTTTGCACACCACATGTTTAAAATTTCGTTTGTCTAAAATTAAAACTAAAGCCTGATTTGGGTTACACCCGGTGTAATTTTTGTTTTTTTTTTAAGTGGGGTGGGGCTAACTTCACGGACCTCATAAATAATTAAGCTAAAAGTTGAACAGCGTTTTATTGCAGTCGTATAGTTTGTAAATTGGTTTCACTGTGTAGTTTCTCCTAGTAATACATGTCATGACTGACGATGGACTAATTCAACAAAGTTATTTAAACAATGTACAACTGGCAGTTTTTGCTACAATTTCAATCATTTATACATAAGAACCGCTGAAGTATGTTCCAGAATCATTTGTGTATTAGAAGCACGTACGTAATTATGTTAATGCGTGCGATGTAACTACTGCAAATAAGTTGTAATAGGCACAGGATGTCGGTCATTACGTGCAGGTGGAGTTGAGGGGAACCGGAAGAAAACAAGAGCTGATCTGATCCAAGAATACCAGAGTGGTTATTGCACAGAGAACGCATATACAATCAAAGTAAAAGTTTAGATATTTATTTGCTCTTACGTGGATTACGCGTTTGCTTGCTGTAAGGAATTTATTTTGTAATTCGTTTGATAAATGTTTTTATTTAAGTAACTAATTGGGCTCTATGCTTTCTATAGCCTACGACGATTAATCATTTTAGGAGGTGTTATTAATATTGATTCATTTTATGTATCCGATTGATATTTTCAAAGTTTGGTCTAAATTTTCTAGTCGATACATTTATATAACATTGATAAGAAATCTACTTACATAAAGAGCGTGATTTAATTTAATACAATTGTATCTGCTTAGCGTCACTCAATTGCATATTTAGGCTAACCGGTTTTAATTAAAGCTGGAAAATTCTACCGGGATTTTTTTATAACCGATAAAGGTGCCACTCTATTTTTAATCTAATCAGATCTGTAAAATATATTGCGTTAGGATTTCATGTGCGCATCAAGTTAAAAAAAAATTATGTGGAAATGTATCTAATGCTCGTTATTGAATGATGTAACTACCGAAAAAACCAAAACCATGATCGTTACAATAGAGACCAAAGGGCATAATATCACTTAATTGGGGGTGTGGAAAATTGCTCGAAAACAATTGCTCGAAAACAATTGCTCGAAAGAAAATTGCTCGAAAACACTTGCTCGAAAAACAATTCCTCGAAAGGAAAATTACTTGAAATAATGAAAAAATATTAAATTTATATAAGGTAAATGTGGGTATAATTGACACCGATGTAGTAGTTGACATGTTAGTTTTTAAATCATTATAAAGACAGTTCGGTTGTTGTTACATCGACACGCTTAGTGCCATCTGGTAATTTTGTACTTTACTTTTGTTTGTTGATATCCTGACAACACTGAGAACATTCATTTTGACATGACATAATCTTTCTCGTAAAAAGTTGTGAGCATTCAGATAAATCAAATTTTTCTATTCGATTTAAAGGAGATAAGTAAAGTGGTTGAAGTGATTTTTAATTTCTTGAACACATTAATATAGATAATTGTGTTGTTACATGTTGTTACTGGTTATTATGTAGTGTTTTAAACTTGCAAGTATTATTTTTGACCATGGTTTTAGTATGTCAACTACTGGTGATCATATCTCTTATGTTTACCAGTAGTTGACATGGCTGTCAATTATTGGTGCGTTTAAACTCTTGCTTGGAAAAAGATTTTAACCTAAGTGGAAATGCCTCCCATCAAAGGTAAAATGTTAGCATATCCTGAAGAAGATATGAAAAATGCTCTAGAGGATGTTCGACTTGGAATGCTTGTAGCTACTGCAGCTAAAAAACCTAGCGTCCAGTGTCTCCTTTACAAATCCAAAGGAAAAAGCCCCACTGAAAGAAAAATGGGGCCAAAAACAATACTTTCTAGAGGAGAAGAAGAAGACGTAATAGATTGCAAGTTCTAGTAGCGAATCTGAAGAAGATTGGGTACAGTCGGGTTCTTCGACGATGGACACAAGTTTTGAGTTAACAAATCTCGATGAATGATACCATGATTTTTATGAAGACTCACAAAATATTAATAAAGACAGAGAGACATTCGCTAGGAATAATTTTGTAATTATGAAAATTTTCACAAAAACAACTGTTAAATATTTTGTTGGTAACATAATTAATGTCATTTCGAAACTACCCACTTCTCAAACAGATAGAAGGAAACGATTGTTCTTTAAGTGCAATTTTCAGCAGTTCAAATTTTTAGGATAGTATTTTAGTAAAATGTTTATTTACTTAGTATAGTAATTTTATACCAAAGTTATTATAGGAATATGTTTAGTTAACCATTTAAATGTTCAATACTCAATAACTGTAAGAATTGTAAACTTTTAATAAGGATTTTTAATTTAAAAAATAATGGTTCTTTGATGTCAACTATACCCACAAAGGATGTCATTTACTGGTACATACCGATTTTAGCTATGTCAATTACTGGTGAATATTCCTATAAATAATAAAATAATCAGTTTCAAAAATGGTATCACCTTACCAAAATTTTGTGAACACAATGAAGATATTTATAAATACACATTTCTTTTCCATAAACCCAGAGTAGTATATGTCAATTTTTCTGAGTAATATACATTTTTTAACTTGTTCATCTTGTCTAAGTGTCAATTACTCCCACATTTACATTAAATACAAAATTATTCAATGTACTAGAAAAGTTGTTTACATTTGTTTACACTTAGAAAAATATATTTAAATTTATTTACAAATACATGTACACTTACTCAATTTGTTGTTAAGATAAATACTATAAATATTTAAAAATATTATATACTACATTATGTTCAATTGTTCATATCTAATATTTATTTCAACAACAAATAAGAAAGCTTTGTAACATGTACCAACTGAGTTTTAAAAGGTTTTTTTCCGTTTTCACAGCCTACTAAGTTTATCTTTAAAAAAAAAAAACTTCGAGCAATTGTTTTCGAGCAATTTTCACCAAACCCTTTAAATGGGCTTAGGTTGGAACAGTTGAAAAGCTTTAAGTATCTAGGAGTGATCATAGAGAAAATTTGAAGAACGGACAAGGATATACGCAAAACGACAGTAAATGTGGGAAGAATATTTATCAGTTTAAGAACAACATTTTTTGAAAATAGAGAAGTCACAAAACGAAAAAAAGTGGAAGTGGTCAAAAAGGTAGTAACTCCAGCACTTTTATACGGAAGTGAAACGTGGACACACAAATAAAACTAGTAGCCGAGTGAATGCAGCAGAAATAAAAACCAAAGAAGATAGAATCAGAAACGAAACATACAGAGAACAATTAAAAATAAAATCAGTTGAAACAAAAATACAAGAGAGACAGCTGGGATGGTTGGGTCACATTTTAGGATGAAACAAGAAAGCTTAACCAGAAAAGCCTATGAATCAAGATCACAGGGAAAAAACAAAAGAGGTAGACCGAGAAAAACTTGGCAAGACGAAGTTAAAAAAGCAGCAATGTATTATAGAAACATCAAATGGAAGACATAAAAAATCTAGCACAAGACACACAAAAAAACATGGAAAAAAGTCAGCACAACACAACTCAACAGTCCTACACCTAACAGTAGAAGGACTCATGACTAAATAAATAAAACTACGTTAAGTAAATACATATCAACTCTGCAACTATTGGGTAAATACCTTTTCCGTTGACTTCCGGTTCTTTACACATTTGACTATTAAATGAGTTACAATAAAAAGTTTCACAACTTGAGATAAGCATGTTGATAGATATTTTAACTTTTTGGCGTTGCGGTAATGGAACAGAATGTACGCATATTGTGTAAACAGTTACGCAAGAAAAACACACTGAATTAACTTTGGAGCATTAAAAATTTAAAAAAATAAGTGTTAATTGAAGAAAAACACGAAGAAGTCTTTGTTTAACAAAGTTGATAACACTTGTTTAAGAAGGATCAGAAATTGTTGCTAGTGATGCGTTAGATCTACCCAAATATAAAAGCAATGAAACTATTCTTTGGTCATTTTACTGAAGCTCAGCTACCATTATGTGCCACTATCGAGAATAATTTATTAAGTAAATTGTGGACTTAACCTCCAAACAATTGATCATATTCTGCCTCGTAATATTTACGGCACATTTCTAAAACATTATCCAACAGAAAAGCTCTCTCTACTGCTAAATATCTTCCTTGATAAAATGTTTTCGTGAAATGCCTTAGTGGAGAGTGCCATATCTACAATAAATTTGTAAATTAAGTGTAGAAAGTCAAGCAAACTAAAGTAAAATTTCAATCTTATATAATAAAATTCACTTAAAATGGTTCTGCTCTTCTAACATACGAAATATTAGTCGAGCTGATATACGTATAATTAGCTATAATTTACTGTAGCATTCTTTTAATGATAAAAAAAAACGTTAAAAACATAACAATATCGCGTGAAATACAATATTACACAACATTCTGAAATTACGCGAATTATTTATATCATGCAACTAAAAAAAAGAAAAACTGCAAATCAGAACACCTCGACACCCAACGGCAAAAGAGGAACGGATAACTAACTAAATAAACTTATAATAATGATACCAACAAAACATAAAAATCTTGCCAAAAATTATTCAAACTTTACAAGCTACTGATTGAAACAACTTAATATTTCTGCTTCTTTCCCAATTTTGTAGGTATTTTGTGAAACACCCCTTATACATTAACACAAAACTTTAAAAATGCTATTAACCTTCGCTTAATTTACCACTTTAGATGTGTGATATGCATCACCTTTCTATTTGATGGACTACAGCAATGATTGTACAAAAATTAATTAATTGCATAATAGGTTGAAATTTATTTTTAAAAAATTGATTTCTAGATCACAAAATTTCTGGCACTAAAAACAAATTTTACATCAGATGTGCAAATTACATGAGCAGTTCAAATTACAAAGTAAAAGAAAACAAATTTTAGATGATTATAAAGTATTCTAGGTTTACAACATTTTAAAATCATGATTGCTTCTGCGCAACCCAATAATTTAATCTTTTCATAAACAGGTTATGTGCGAAATATTTCATGCACTATCGACCAGTGTTCATAAATTAATATTAAACTATACTTAATTCTTGTTTATATAGGAAGTTACATGCAAGCATGTAAATCATCGTTAATTTCCTTAACAGCCTGCCTGCAATATGTTTTATTATGTCTCAATGTGTTTGCAAATGTTTTAATACATTCATCAAATCCTACCAACTGCTCAGTGGAAATGTTCATTTAACGATCTTTAAGTTTTAAGTCAGCGATTTTTTAACAATGGTTTTACATTTTTAGTACTACATTCACCAATTGGCACAGATTTCATTCCTTCGTAAAAAATATAGATTTGCGTTGGAACCAGGGTTGGTCTGATTTAAATCAACTGTTTTGTATTATCAATTTCTCAAAAACTGTATCTTTGATAAAAGTTGATGCATGACCTAAAACTAATTTTGCAATGGAAAAAAATCATATGACACTAGATTTTAAGCATTTTAAAAATATTTCCAAAAGTAATGTGCCCTTATTTTAAAACTTACAAAAAAATCCATGGGAAAAAATTGTTTAGAAATCAAAAATTTGACGTTAAAATTTCATTTTCGAATTTTATAGTAGTGTCAACATTCAAAAAACTTGCAACTACTAGATAAGTTTTTTATTATCGGTTCATCGGAAAATTTTATTCTTGAGGAATTTGGTGCATGGTCTAAAACTCAATAAAAGTTCATACAACACCAGCTTTTAGCGATTTTAGAACAATTCGCAAGATTAAAGTGCTCTTATTTAAGGAGTTTAAAAAAAATCAAGAGAATACGACAACTTATTTAATATTATTTTTAAATTGTAAACAACTTTTCTTAAACGTTTTTAAAATAAGGGCACTTTGCTCTTCCGAATATTTCTAAAATCGTTAAAATCTAGAGTTATATGAATTTATATTGAACTTTTTTTTAACTTAAATAAGGTTTAGATCATGCTTCACTTTTTCTCAAGAACAAAGTTATTTGAGAAGCAATAATAAAAAACTTTTCCATTTGTTGCAGACTCCTTTGGATGTTAAAATTACTATAAAAATAAGAACTGAAATTTTAACGACAAATTTCACCTTTGGTCGTATTTTTGAATTCTAAACAATCTTTCTTTGAGAAGTTTACTTTGCAACTCTTAAAATAAGGTCCATTTACTCTTGCGAATATTTCTGAAATTGCTAAAATCTAGTATCGTATGAATTTTTATGAATTTTCTTCCATATTAAAATTAGTTTTAGGTTATCCACCAATTTTTATCAAGAATAAAACTTTTTGAGACATTTTTAATAAAAAAACTTTTTCATTTGGTGTTACTTTTTGAATGGGAGATATAATGTAGTGTGAATAATGAATAAATTAGTTGTAAAAAGGAAGAATAGTCAAGTTTCTTAAAAAAAAACAAAAATTTGTGATTTTTTTTAATTTTTTTAATTTAAATCAGTAATTTTTAATAAAAATCAACTTTTACCCAACCCTGGTTGGAACATTTGAGACCCCCATGCTTAAACGTGCAAAAAAAACTATTTAGTCTCGCACCAATTTTTCCTTGCATAATTTAACGCAAACTGTACATTAAACATATTAGCTAAATTATATTGAGCATTAAAAATAAATTAAATTAAATTCGCTTTTTCTTCGAAGTATCGTCGTTATTATAAAGATTACCACGATATTTATTTAATATTACGATTGCTTAAATTAAAATCGTTTTTATAATACGTTTACGGTAAATCGTTACATAACCGTATATAACGCGTTTAAAAAACTTTCATTGGACTTCAGAGACATGAATCTGAAACCTGAAACCAATTCCAGTACAATTTACGTAATGCTGTCGATTGATTGAATGTCTAAATGAGCGACTGCTTCAGTAATAAGTGAAAAGAATATGACATCAAGGTGTTACACTTCTGTTCAGCAAACCGTGAAATATAATACGGTTACTGAATGAAAGTAAACACAGCGGAAGAAATTATACATTACTTCCTCTCTTCACTGCAACTACAATGTGTTAAACGATTTTTTAAGGCTGATTAGTTTTTATTAGTTGGTTAAGGAATTAAAAGTAAAATTACCTGACGCAAATCGTAATGGATACTCATAACAACTTTTTGCAGATATATGTTAAATGTTACAACATATATTACCAAAGTTTATAAGACAAGAGAATACCAATGGTGTCTGAATTATCCTCCAAGATGTTCGTACTATACAACAGAAGAAAGAATTGAACCAGAAATTGTGGTATGTACTCCTTTTAATTTTACTCTTTTACTTACAAGACGAAATTTTATTATGTAATTGACTCATACGAAGCATTAAAATACCTATAAAAAAAGTTTTTTAAATGATGACATTTATTTAAAATTTAAATAAACAAAGTTGATGGATGTTATTACCTACCTTGTTTATTATTTCTTCTTAAAATAAAAATAACTTTAATTAAAAATTTTAATAATACCTTGTAGAAATGCTAGATTAATTTTAAAACTTATAATTAAAATGGCTTGAAACTGGTCTAGCATTAATACAGGGTGTCCCAGATTACATTTCCAGCATGGGGATCTCGCTTATTATAAGAGATACAGGTTTGTTTAAATTAGTTGAATTATTTCCAAGTGTGAGAGGAACTGCAATAAGATTTTAAAAGTACAAAATTTCTCGTTGTTCAGATGTTATAGCAAAATATAGTAAAATGTTGAATTTATTTTTCTCTCATAACTTTTTTGTCTTAATCATTTGAACAGTTTAATTAGTACTTTATAGAGGTACTTTTTAATGGAGAACATAACTGTTATTTTAGATTCTTTTATCACTTATAATTTTTGAGATATTATCCCTAATTTCGTTTTTTCTTATGGGCCGCGAAGTTGGCTATGGAATAGTTAAATGTGCTTTTTTCTCTTTTAATTGAGATACTTAATTAGATGTGTTTTGTTTTTATTTTCACAGATAGCTTGATAAGTGATGGGTAAAATGCGATTAATCTTGATTTTGTGACTTATTTATCAAAATAGATATAGCAAGTACAATCTCATTTAAAAGAGAGAAAAAAAGCACATTTAACCATTCCATAGCCAAATTTGCGGCCCATAACAATTATAAATTAGGGTTTAAATCTCGAAAATGATAGGTGTTTAAAAAATCTAAAATAAAGGTTACATTCTTCATAAAAAAGTACCATAAGAAGGTACAAATAAAATTGTTCTAATGATTAAGACAAAAAAGTTATGAGAGAAAAAATAAATTCGACATTATCATCTTTTTTGCTAAAACATCTGAAGCACGAGGTACTTCGTACTTTTAAAAATTGTGGCTCCTCTCACACTTGGGAATAATTCATCTAATTTAAACAAACCTGTATCTCTTATAATAAGCGAGATCCCAATGCTGGAAATGTAATCTGGGACACCCTGCATAGAAGATCCTTCTTAAAAACTAATTTATATTGATCAGCGAATCATTTAAATGATTCAAGCATTTGTCTTCTAAGTTGACACAAACCTATTGTAATCTGAGGGCCTATTAGGAATACACTATAGGTTTTAATTTGGCAAAGCTGCTAAAATTTATGCTAAATCACATTATTAATATAAATCTCCAAAATCTGCAACCATTTTGGTGTTTAGGAAAATTATCTGAAAGTTTGACGATTCTGTATTTGCTTCATGTTTTTATTTATTTAAATTTCTTATCTTTGTGGTGTGACGTCAGTGTGGAAGCAGTATTTTTAGAATAACGTTAAATATTATTTTAACATATTTGTAGTTTAATTAATAATATAAACAATTTATGAGGATTAAACCAACTACATCTTATCTTAATCCACGGCCTATCTACCCTCACGGGTGTAAGGCATTGTAGGGGAGTTGAGTTTTCATTTTTTATTTGTTGGTGTCTTCCATATCTTCATCCATTCTCTTCTGTTTTGAATCTTATTCCCTACATCCGTTATCTTCTGTTTTGAATCTTATTCCCTACATCCATTATCTTCTGTTTTGAATCTTATTCCCTACATCCTCCCACTTTATTCCTCTTCTGTCCAATGCTTGTTTTACTCCTTCCTGTCTCTCGTTTTCTTTTTGGTACTTCTTGCTTCAAACACTTTTTTTGTTAAACTTATGTTGTCAATTCGTTTTACATGTCCGAATGATCGTAGTTTTCCTTGTTCTATTTTATTTCTTATTGGTTTCACCTTTAAATTTTCTCTGTGTGTTGTATTTCTAATTTTGTCCAATTTGGTTTTGTTTTCTATTTTTCTCAGGAATCGCATCTCGGTTGCTTCCAAAGCCTTTTTGTTGTGGTAATGTCTCCGAGGCATATGTTAGCATAGGGGTGACCACTTTTTTAAATTTAATATTAGTTCAACCTTTTTTAAAGCAACATTTTATTCTGGATTTTATAAATTATGAACTAGGTGATTCGGTTTTGTTTTTCAACGTTAACTTTTTGATTTGATATACGAAATATCTAAATATTATAAAATTACAGCAAATTACATGGCACTAATTTTTATCTTGCCATAACAATATAAAACATATACTATAAAATTACTGAGTGTAATTAAAAGTCACGCAATTAGTCCCTGTTTAAAATAAATTAGGACATGTTTAATAATTCTTTGAAATTAACTAACGTTAGAAAGTCATTTAGTATTATTACCCACCGATTAATTACATGCGTCATAAATTTTTGCGTTGCTAAACACCATATACCTGTAAATATTCGTGTATTTACAAGTATAATTGACTCTGGTTTAATGGTTTATTTGTATGTTAGTCCTTGATTGTATTATTATGAACGCTTTGGATTCTTCGATTTATTTTTTATTTCAAAATCACTTTGTTATATAATTCTTAGCAGTGTATTTGTTTCGTGTTACCTTGAAGATGTAAACAACGATAATAAATAATGCGCATTCTAGCGAGTTTTTCGTGTGTGAAACTTCAATGCATACATACAATGTTAAAAAACAATAAAAATTGAATGCACATAGACTTTCTCCAATTCAGTCACTGTTGTCTATTACTATTACGCCCACACGGCGTATATTTTCATTACAGTTCCTGTAATTGTTCCGCTTTAAGTCCGTCGAACTATTCTTTTAATCTATTTCCGAAGACCATAAATTCGAAAGCCTTATTTAATTATAAGAATATTGTTCATGGCTGCATTTAGGGAGGAATATAATTGTATGCCGATATGCAAATTAATGCGTTTATAGTTTTGTGAAAGAGAAAGTATAAACAACCTCAACCAGAACGATATAAATAAACAATCATTAAATAAACAACAATGAATAATTGATCTTGAACTTGGTCGAAGACTTTTTGTCAGTCACTATAACCCGCTGAAAATTTCTTTCAAAGAAATACCACAAATATCATTGTTAACATTCCAAGCACACGAAATATAAAATGATGTATTAGACAATTGACCAAAATATGGAAAATGAGAAAATGAATCAATTTAAATAAATCACCGTGATCCTAATTAGTTGACATAATTACATTCATTATCAGCGTTTTAACCTTGAATGAATTGATATGAAAGCGTTAAGGATTTGTGCTAGAAGCGTCATAAATCGCATTTTTTTTACACAATTGTTATAACACAAATAGTCGAGTGATTATTAAAAAACAAGAGCGGTTCAAATTTAACCGGGATTTTTTTTGCAACGCTTTATTTAAACAAAATTCTTACAAAACAACATACACTATTTTTTGACGTACTCTCCTAACTGTACGCGCTCTGGCCATCTTCTTGGAAGCTTCATAATACCTTCTTTATAAAAGGTTTTAGGTTGCGTGCTTAGCCAGTTTTGCACAAAGTTTTTCACCGCATTATCTTTAAATCTTTTGCCAGCTAGAGCTTCTCTAACGGGTCCAAAGAGATAAAAGTCGCAAGTCGACAAGTCAGGCCTGTATGGAGGGTGAGGTAGTGTTTCCAAACGCAATTTAGCCAGTGTCTTCCGGGTCAACTGAGCGCTATGGGGACGGGCGTTATCGTGAAAAATAATCACGCTTCTGATCGATCGGTTTCGCCTTTATGATGAAAAGCGGATTTAACTCGCTCGGATTACAGTTAAGAATAATAATTGTCATTAATTGTTCGCCATTATAGCCAAAAATATAAAGTAATTAGAACACGCGACAAACAGATTGCAATTAAACCAGAAGAAATGTAAAGTTATGTCTATTGGAGGAAGTCAGCAGAATGCAATCCAAGAAATAACTGCGTCATTGGGAAAAATGAAGCTGGAAGAAGTGGATGAGTTTGTCTATCTGAGTGCCAAAATAACGAAAAACTCGGAGGAAGATATAGAAATAGAGGCGAGATTACCAAAAGCAAATAAATGTGCTGGAGCCTTGAACCAACTACTAGGGGCGAAACAGCTATCTAGATATACTAAATTCCGCCTTTACAAAACAGTATAGCCACCAACAGCACTATATGCCTGCGAAACTTGGATACTGAATAAGAAAACACAGGAAAGATTACAGAGATGGGAGAGGAAAATACTTTTTTTTGGGAGGAAGGAAAACAGAACAAGGATATGAGAGAAGAACAAACAGGGAAATTCATAAGATATACAAGGGACCAGCAATTGACTTGATAATAAAAGCCAAAAGATTACAGTGGCTGGGTCATATCATAAGAATGCCAGATGGACGAACACCAAAAATGATAGCCTGGAAAATACCAAATTACAAGAAGAAGGAAGGTCGACCGAGAAGACGGTGGAGAGAAGCAGTGCTATCAGACCTAAAAGAAAAGGGTATAAGAGATTGGAAGACCAAAGTCAAAAATAGAAAAGATTGGAAGAAATCCACGAAGCTGTGGGCCTAAACGGCCTATAAAAAAATTTCTTCATATTTATGTATTTGTTTCGAAGGTTTTCGCGGTTGTGATTTGTTGAACTATTTTCTTGGGCGTTAAACCGCGTCTGTTGCTGGTCACGAGAGAGACCGAGTTCTCTACGTTTCGGCGAAGTCACACTCATCATCTTCAGGAGTCTGGATTGACAAAGTGTGGTCCGCGGACGCCTGGGGTTCCCTGAACCTTTCTGAAGGGGTCCCCCGGGTCTTGTCATAATGTTCAGAAAAGATTTTATTTTATTTTTCGGGCAAAAATATTGTCTACCATACCATTCATTGGGGACCCCCGTTAGCTTTTAATTCTGGAAAGGGTCCTCAGAGAAGAAAGTTTGAGAAACACTGAAACAGATAAAGCAAATCTATGAAATTAAAATATTTAAAAATACGTGAAAGTACTGTATCAATCTATTTATTCTGCAAACTTGCTTAATACATGATTTACCTCCTAGAAACTCAAACTGGATTGCACAATGAGACGTTAATAGACAACCGCTTGAAGTATTTAAGCGGTTTCATTTATTGATATTAATGAGCTTCATTAAAAATCACTTACCTATAATTTGTGAAGAATCTCTTGTACATAGACTTGATAGACCAAACCAGACTCCCGTGTCTTCATCAGCAACAATCTTATGAAAAAGAAATGAGAGTATTGGAACTGGTCTAGCAATCTACGAGAAATCCTTCAAAAAAATGTAAGTGCTTATCAATTAAATGTATTTATATAAAGATGTTCGTTAATTTGCTTTAAATTAGGAGTTCTTGATTTAATTACAATAATAGACTAGGTAATGGGATGCATAATGCTGCTTTAAATACTCATAAATGCGCATAGCATTCTATCTATCCAATATTGCGTGCATACTTTTCTTAACATCCCATCAAATAAGATTTCAGTAATTTTTTAGTACTTACTTTGGCTAACATTGACTTGAAATAACTCATTAAAGCTAACAACAAATAAAATTAAACATTGCAATGTTTCTCCAGTTCCTCCAGTAATTATGTTATAAATTATGACAGAGTAACATTGACCTATAAACAAATTGTAAACTTTTGTTAAATCACGAAGAACGCAAGTCCTTGATCAATTTGGTAATTTATCTTTCTTAGTGGAAAAGAAATTACTTACTTTCGTGTAAATAATCTTTGCAGTACAACTTTTCCTGGCAGGTGATTAAGTCCATTTTATTACAAAATATATATGCAACATGACTGAAATTGTTCCTGCAAAATAGAGCAACAAATCGCTTTGTCTCGAATCACGATTGTTTTTCCAGTTGATGGAAGCGTGGCCAAATTATTCTTATTTCATCATCTGTATCGATTGGTGAATGCTATTCGTGATCTATATTTGATTCAAAGCACCACACAACCTTCAACAATTCATTACGTGAAAGACGGATATTAATCAGGAGCAAAAGTTTAAGCTTGTTAAATAACAGAACTTATTTATGTCTAAAAATAAATTAAAAAATAAATTCATTTTTGGTGCAAATATTTAGTTCATGATATACTTTCACTTGTTCGAGGCGAATAATTAGAGCGAATCGTCCATGCGTGTGTCGTGTACCTTAGTATTTACTTACGTAAACGTCTACGAGCGATAATAAGGAGTTACTTTCAAACACAACAATATTCGCAGTAAACTTAAACTTCGCCTTCATGATTCGGTTGTTTGACCACATCCGCATTTATCTGTACCTTTAGTTTTATTATTGCTAGTACTTGGTATTCCCTTTAACGACACCTGAAGCTGTAATTTCCAATTGTGGCTTTACGTTAAACATTTCTGACAATAACGGACATGTTTTGTCGCTCTAGTGGATATATTACTATAGCTAATCGGACAAATCCAAATCAAACCCTTTTTTGGCTAGTTACACACAAATATGACCAGCACAATTTAGACCTGGCATCAAACAATTAATGTCGCTTCACAGTTTAAAATTATATTACAGACTTCTTTATTTTCACCGAAATCTACCGCAAAACTCTTGGATTACCGTGAATCAGTGAAGATTTAATCTATCATTGAACAACAGCGAAGTACATACTTCAATTTTTAAATGAAATAATTCAACGTAACACAGCTAAGAGTTTGAAATAGTTTTGTTTGCCAGAGCCATTTATAAATATGCCCAAAATAAACTTTTGATTACTTAAATTGTATGCTTTTTGCGGTTGCCTTGGTTCTAGGACTAGTAACCAGTGGACAATAACCTCCCGGACAATAACCCCCGGACAAAACCCGCCGGACAATAAGCCCTCGCACAAATAACCCCTGGGCAAAAAACCCTGTGTAAAAAAAACCCGGACAATTAACCCCCCGTGCAAAAAAAAACCCAACTGCTAACTTGAAATATTGGTAACTTATAACTTATAATTGTCGCAATGTAAAGTGTTAATGTTACAATTAAAGAAAATGAAGGCAGAATAACAATATAATCTTCTTCGGGTGTTATATCTTTGATCGGCCACACACGAACGTGAGATAGCTCACAATCTTTTTTTTATTCATTATTATTAATATTACTTAACCTGTAAAATAATTCACAAATGTAAGTTACTTATTTAAATACAAATAATTCACCATAATGCTTAAAAGTTTACTAGTTTTAATCCTTATACCATGATCTTAACGTAATTCTAAAACGCTGCATGATGGCTATAACAGTAAAAAATTGTGCGTTCGAAGATAACACCCGAAGAAGATTAAATTGTTATTCTCTCTTATTTTTTTGCAACTCTTACATTGCGATAATTATATTCTACCGATATTTTAAGTTAGTCGTTGGTTTTTTTTTTCACGGAAGATTAATTATCCGGGTTTTTATACACAGGGGGTTATTTGTCCGGGGGTTATTTGTACGTGGGGTTATTGCCCGTAGGTTATTTATTGTTCAGGGGGAAATTGTCCTGTTACCCTTTTTGCTAAATTAATAACAATTTTTCTTTGATCTGTCTATACCAAAACGTTTTCGTTTTGGCGGAGGAGCAGTGAAAGTTATGCACTTGCAACGATGAACGAGAGTATAAAAAGATTAAGGAGTGCATTCCTCTGTTTCTATGTCGCTTTTTTATGAGCTTAAAAAGGATCTTCCTACTATGGTAAAGTTACTTATAGTTTTATTTTTTACACTACACTGTCTCGATAACAGTTCAACAACAAAAAACAATAAATTGGCGAATTAACTGGTTTAGCCACAAAATGACTTTCGCCATACATTTAGCGTGCGTCAAAATACATTTATTCAACCGAATTATACAGGGTGGTGCTTTTTTCGATGCTCACCATTGCTATCTTGGAAACGGTAAGAGATGCAAGGTCGGTTAAATTAGAGAAAAGTTGCACATTTTTATGAAGATTAAGAATCTGAAAAGAAATCCTGGATATTTTGATTCGTTTTTGATTTATTACAAAAAAACTGAAAAATGTGATTTTAGAAAAATATTATTATCTTTCCTACCATTGACGCTATTTCATTTAAACTTGGTAACTTTATGTTTTTGACCGTCCTGGGTTTAATGACGCCAACAGAAATGTTCTAAGCCTTCTATATTTCAAGTTGCGATAGTCAACTTTATTATTTGTTATGGCCGCCATATTGGATTTTTACACCATCAGACAGACAAAAAAATTAGCTTTTTAGATTGGTAACCAACATACCTTTTTCTTTCAAAAAACTTGTTGAAATTTGAAAATTTGTGTAAACAATTCATAAAATCGAGAATGCTCTGAAAAACAATTGAAACCATGATATAAATAAAAGTGACACAACATTTTATAGGTCTAATAAAATAACGAAATGACAACAAATTTAAAACACCACATAAATAATTATTTAAATTGTTTAAAGTGCTAACTCCTTTATTATTCTGCTGTCCTCCCTTCTCTCAATATGTCCTAGCCATTGTATTCTTCTGGCATTTATTACTTTGTCTATGGTTGCTTCTTTGAAAATTGTATATACCTCCTCGTTCGTTCTTCTTATATATCCCTCATCTGTTCTATTCCCTCCCACTATTCTCCTAATTATTTTTCTTTCCCATCTTCTTAGGGCTTCCTTTGCATTTTTGTTCAGAACCCATAGATCGCTGTAGATCTCGGTATTGTTTTACACAAACGTAGTTTGGTGCTCGTAGATAACTGTTTTGCTTTTATTAGGTTATTTAAACCGAATTAAGCAATCTAAAATTAATGAACCTTAAATTGTAATATCAACATACAATAGAACTTAATTATAAATTCTACGGAGATATTTCATATTTTTAAGTTGTTTTACCAATAATCTAGACTAAATTGTGAACTAAATAATTCAAAATACGATATTTTCGTCACACATGGTAATGTGTCTAATATTTCTGTTGTATCACATTCAAAACACATTTTTATACGAAATCTAATAAACGAGTTTTATAGTAATTTATCCTTGATATTTAAATGAATATTATATTGCTTTCGTAACTAAATACCGTTTTTTTTTTGTAAAAGTGACGACGATATTGTAACTGTCCCATTCATGTGGGTTAATTCAACCTAGAGCAGAAGAAAATTATGATAATTTTTAATGCAAATCACGGTTTTGGAAAAGTTCATTTCCTACATGCATTTTTGGTGACCAAATATCGTTACATGTTGCTAACCATAACTGATATTTAATACTTGAACTTTAATCAACTTATAGTTTTTATTGAAAACTGCATATTTTATGTAAATAATAAATGATATTTGTAAAAAAAAATGCTTCTAGCAGTTCTAAAATATAGTTGTTAAATATTTACACTAGTTAAGACAGTTAAGAGAAAAAACAATGGAACATTCAAAGATTATGTACTTGTGCTTTATCGATCTGTCTAAAGCCTTCGATAGAGTGCCAAGGGAAAAGATCTGGAAGATATTGAAACAAAGTAGAGTGGGATGAGAATTATTAAACGCCATCAAGAGTTTATATTAGAGTAGAAGAAATTATGTGCCAACCCATAACAGCACAGTTCCCAGGAATTTATAACAACTGTGGGAGTAAGACAAGGAGGCACATTAAGTCCACTGCTCCTTATAATTCTTATGGATGAGGTAATTAAAGAATGTAAGCAAAACACAAAGAAAGCCTACTGGGGTTGGAATAAACTAAAACCAATATCCTTAACAGAATTAGCCTTTGCAGATGATGTGGTGCCGTTAGCTAAAAGCGAAAAGGACACAATTCAATCTAGACGTATGGGCAGATACATTAAGTAGATATAATATGAATATTAATATATGAAAGACAAAGGTTATGGTTATAGCGAAAAACCACGAACCAGTTACAATTATGCTAGACCAAAAAAAAATATAAAGCAGGTAGCGAATTTTAAATATTTATAAACAATAATTGCAGAGAATGGTAAGTTGGAGGAAGATCTGAATAACAGAATAGCGGCAGCGACGGAATTTTACGTCACCAATAAATGTTTGATAAGTAAGAAGAAGATATCAAAAGAAATGAAGACGCGAGTTTTTAATGCAATGTACGTACCCATCCTCACGTACAGTTCAGAAACTTGGACGCTAACACAAAATCGAAAACAAAGAATATCTACAGGTACCGGAAATGAGATTTCTGAGAAGAATAGAGATACTAGATTGATCGATAAAATCCGTAACGAAAAAATTCGAAATAACCTAGGAGTAACAGATATTAAGAAAAAAATATAGAGACGAATCAATTAAGAAGGCTTGGACATCTACTACGCATGCCAGAAAGTATATACACAAAAACAAGATGGAAAATGAAGATGGAGGGAAAAGCAGATAGAGGAAGTGAGGCAGAGACTAGAAGAAAAAGGAGTTAGCTGAAGAGATGTGCCACAGCTAACGGTAGGCAGGTGTGGAGAAACTTAAAACAGAAAAAGAAAACTATATAGAACCAATAGAAACACCAAAAGGTACAAGAGGAATCGATTAAGAAGAAGACTTTCGATGACAATTATGTAGTGATTGATAAAAATTGATATCCACTCAATTACAAATTAAAAATTCCCCGTCTCCTCTATTTATCGTTAAAACAGGATACAATGCAATACTATTTATTTTATATTAGCATTATTGACACATATTTAAATAATATGCGCATAATTTCATCGTACACCTTCAGTATTTAAAATAGCATAATTGTTATTCCACCTTCTGTGATAAAAAAGAAAACAATAACAATTATTAATTTTAGTTATTTTACTACGCACTCCTTCTTAAACGTATTACCAAAATCATTGTTAATGAAGTTTTAACATGTTTGAAAAAAAACCACATGTATTTTGTTGTTTGCTTCAAAAAGAAAGAATAACCAATAATTATAAAATAGTTAAAGTTGTGAAATATTTTTTCATTTCTAAGAACTGTTGAGCGAGAATTATTTATTTATTCACCTTGAAGAACATTCCTTTAACAATATAATAATAATCTAAATATTCCGTTAAAAATGTTTAAACTAATAAGGCTATGATTCCTTAAATACACTCTAATATTTTGATATATTTATGTTGTCTTTGTAAGTGTGCATTATTAATACAGCTAATTATAATAAATTACGATCATAAACTGTGACGAATAATGTATATAAATAATTTTTCATATATTTAAGTCTTACTTAGTAATAAATCCTGTTACCTTACAATAGAATCAAAACGCAATTACTGTCGGTTGCACCAGCTAAAACAGATTAAAATAACAGTATTACGAATTTTATAAATTGTTTATAAAATTAAATTCCTTTGTAAATAGCTGCTTACGAAATATGTGCCATTAAAACGAAAAATATTCTGACCCTCGTGTTTTAATTTAGCAACTATAGGAAAAATGACACTCCCTAATAATTGAATTTGACCTTAAAATATAGACAAAAGAAACTTAACTATTTCACGCAGTTTATTATTAAACTGGCATTTACAATATTTCATATATTATAATCACGTCAAACAATCGTTTTTTTTTGCATCTTTAATTTAATTTAAAATATGTGGTTTACATCTGGAACTCCACAAAATTAATTTTGCTTGCTTTAAAAAATTTGTACTGGAAATCTAAACAACCTACAGAAATTTATAGTTATTTAGGATGCACTGAATATTATTATTAAATTTTATTATATAATTTATGAACTACCTTAATTAAAACAATCTGTTATTTAGGGTATAAATAACTTGTCTATGAAGTTATGAAAATGTTTAGATTTTTGCCCTAAAATAGTATACAGACTAAAGCCTTCAGTTTTTTGCCTATTGCTTCACTTTCAGATTTTTTCTGGATTGAGTGCAAAAACTATAGTCTTAGCCTTTTTTACGATAATGTGATAATCGTAACTTAAATCATTTAAAAGTGAATAATTTCTGTAGAGAGTAAATGACGTGTCTAAAGATTTTAAAGCTAATCTTTCCAGTACAAACATTTTTTAATATCTGTTTTTGTCGAAAATATCCCAGCCAAGAGCTTTGGACTTTTTAATTTTTGATATTCTATGCAATTTTGTTATCGCCCAAGTAGCACAATAATATTGGCCTAATATTGGCCAAATATTGTTACGCGGGCCCAATATTGGCAACATTCAGCCAATATAGGCTTTTTCTAGTTTTTTAATGAATATCAGACAACTCAATGTTAATATGTTATTGGTCCAATATGTTTATATTGTTTTGTAGTAGATTACAAATTTAAAACTTGATGCTCCGGGAAGTAGATGGAGTTAGTGTATAGCGTATGTTAGGTTACCGTTGGCGGAATTGTATTGTAATTGGCAGAATGAGAGTGCGAATAATTTGCCCTTTTAGAAAGTTTAGAATAATTTATGTGGATTTATGTGAGCTATCACCACAGTGTTCAGAAGAGGGATCAGGAACTGATGAAGTGATTAGTTTGTAGTGTTGGATTAACAGGTTATTTTATAATATTTAAACATTCGCACTGTAACCGTAAAACACATTTTTGAGTTTGTTTTACCACGTGTTTTCAATTTTAAAAATGAGAGAACACGATAGCATTAGCATGTCGGTTGATGATATAATAGAAAATGCAGTGAAAGCTCTGATAGTTAGTGAGAGTGCTAGAACGAAATCAAAAAAAGTGGCGGCTTTTATACCAAATTTCGATGGAAGTCCTGAGTCGGACATCGATATGTGGTTTAGTCGGATATCAATAGTAAAAAACACTAATCAAGTGGTAGGAAGATATTACCATGCTCCTAGTTGTTGTCGGAAAACTTTCAGATTAGTCTTGAAGTATTACAGTAACTTGTCGGCCAAATACAGACTTGTAAGAAAATTATGGTTGGTTTTCTATAATTTTTTTATATTTTTAGTTTGAATAAACCATTTATACAGCCTTATTGGACTATTATTGGATATTAACATTTCTAAACCATAAAAACATAAGAAGGAGATTTATGCATATATAACATTGTACCAATCAGGGTGAATAATATTGGTTGAATATATTTTTATTTGCATATAGTATACATTTCACCAATATCGATACGATATATTAATCTCATATTATTTAATAATATAGATCCTTTATAAAAAAAAAATTATTGGAATAATATTAATTTAAAATATTTCACCAATATTAAAAAATGTTGACATATCTATATTTTCCCAGTATTGTATGTCAATTTTTAGCCAATGTTGGCCCAATATTTTGTGCTACTGGGGCGGCTAATAAAAATGATTAGTTTTACAACCATGAATCTTCCAAGACGCCAAGTTTCACTTAATTATGCTCATTTTATTATATAATAATTTTAATGCAATGTTTATACATGCAAGCGACACCTAGATAAGTGCTCTAACTAAAGATTAATTATTGGGACATTGCATAAAGGTCGCCTCGCTGCTTGTACAACTTTATAATTACGTAATTTACCTAATTAACCAAATAGCCTTACGGTGTCCAAAATTAAAAATGCATTGTGACATGTTCCTTTCAAAAAGACGGGCGTAGAAAGCAAACACACCGGTTAAAATTCCTGTTTTTAGCGATTAAACATATCTGTCAGTTACATAAAAATATTGAGAGCACATTTCTTCCAGGAAAGCACTTAATCGCTTTGCTATTTGCTACTACTTAGTATTTGCAGAATGTTTTATAAACGCTTAAAGGCAAATTAATCAAACAGATAATATGACACGTCATAAGTAATATTTTAAGTCATTTATTTCTATTAAAATCTCTTACATACGTTGTTTTATTTTCTATTTACATACAATTTAAATAAATTAATAAAATCCATAAATGTAGACACTTTTTTCCCTCTATATTAAAATGTTGTTACTAGTCTGGGGAGACTAACCTAAAGTTCTTAAAGTCTAAAGTTCTTAAAGACTAGGTATTTTTCCAAAATGTCCCCATTGGTGTTTCTTGGTTTCTAACATAAAACACAAATTTGTCGTGTTACGCACAGGTTCACTATGCTCTGCTTTAGCACTGTATCTCGATATACACTACACCAGTTCAAAAGGTTTGATCCTCTGGAGCCTTCTTTTCAAACCAGCGTTATGTAGGAGCTGCAGCACCTCGGTGTTGCCATGGGAGTGAAGTCTTCCCTCGTGCTTTTTTGTGAACTTCGTGATCTCTTCTCTGACGGTTGGAATCTTCAGATCTCTGTGTAGGTGGCCATTCCGATAGTACCATGGAGCACTCTATTTTGAAAGACCTGTATCTTATCTATGTTGCTTTTGGCTACACAACCCCAGAGCTGAACCCCATTGGGTCCAGACTGGCTTAACGATTTGTTTGTTTAGTATCATCTTATTATCCACAGACAATTGTGATTTTCTTCCAATCAGAAAGTACTTTTTTTTGTATTTAAGGTCAGATTCTTTTCTTTTTTTTTTCTTTATGTGTTCTTTCCATCGAAGACGAATATCCAGATTCGTTCCCAAGTATTTTGCTGTATCGCAATTTGGGATTTTGGCATTGTTTATTGATATGGGGAATTTTTCATTTTGCTTGTAGGTAAAGTCAATATGCGCTGATTTACTTTCGTTGATTCTTACTCTCCACCAGGGTTGAGCAGATTTAAATCAATTGATTTAAATCACGATTTAAATCAATTGATTTAAATCACGATTTAAATCATGATTTAAATCAAGTGATTTTTTTAAAAAAATCATTGATTTAAATCAAGTGATTTTTGTTTTTAAATTTATCAATTTAAATCACAGATTATATGAGTAGATACAGTATAATATTTATAATAAAACAAAATTGTATTACTATTAGTAATTAAATACACGAAATGGTGAATAAACCATATCAATTTGCTCTTGTAAAGTAATATTCATTGTGGAAATGCAAAAAATAAATGAAAAGTTTTTGACGTTAGCGAAGTGAACAGTCAGTTTTTTCAATTTCCGCGGCACTCTATTGCTCAATAACGATTTGAAGAAAAATGTCGAATATCTCGAAAAGTATGAGTTTTGGGTATAGGACATACTTAACAAAATATGAAGCTCTTTTAAAGACGAATTCGATGAAAAGGGGTTTGCATTTGCAAAAATCGAGTTACGAGCTTTTGAAGATCATGTTGCCACCTATTTATAAACACCTCTGTGTGTGTGATTCAATTTTTTTCATATCGAGCGAACAGAGAATTTTTTTCTGCATGTCCATACCAAATTACAACTCTGTACTTCAAAATAACTTTAGGAGAATTTTTTAAATAAAGACTTAAAACCTTCAATAATTTAGAATATTTTTTTTTACAACGCCGTATAAAAACCTGTAGTATTTTATATTGATGCAAAGCTAAAACTAAGGCGGTCAAAAATATTAAATAAATTGGGTGTTGTATTTGAAATATAAAAGTTGCTATTAATTGCAGAAAGGTGACTCACCCTGTATATTTGAAAATATTTTTATTGCGTTGTTTAGAAAAAACTGTATAAAATAGCACTTATTTGAATCAACTTCATCTCTCAAACCGTTTAGCCACAATCGACCGATCCCGCACTAATGACTCAACCTGTATATAATTAATTAAAAATCATCATTTAGCACTGATTTTTTCAAAATTCTTATTCATTATATTTCATTTTTCATTT